>BLKR01004592.1:0-103594 GCA_011170035.1 Teleogryllus occipitalis | reverse complement strand
TATATATATATATATATATCTATCTATCTATCTATCTATATCTATATCTATCTATCTATCTATATCTATCTATCTATCTATTTGTCTATCTGTCTATCTGTCTATCTGTCTATCTCTCTATCTGTCTGTCTATCTCTCTATCTGTCTGTCTATCTCTCTATCTGTCTGTCTATCTATCTCTATCTACTGCAAGTAACTTTACAAACGATAGATCAGTGATTCCACCCCTCCAGTGACCTCGTCTCAGTCTGTTGTCACCTTTCCGCTGCCACCGAGCGGTTCTTCTTCCACTCCCCTTCCCCTTGCGGTTGCACTTCCTCTCCGCCCCGTCATCTCCCCCGCTGCCTGTCGCCGCCAGCGCCGACGCTACCGTTGTAACGAGCCCACCGCTCGCGCCGCGGCGACCCGAGGGCGCGCGCGGATTCGCAGAAAGCCTAATTAAGGCAGCCTCCGCGCATGTGGAGGGCGCCTCGGTGCGGCGCACCGGCTGCCACAGCTCGGCTGCGACGCCGTCGCCTCTACAGCGTCGACCCGAGGGTCCTAGTGTTCGAGCCCAGGTGGTGCACTGGTGGATTTTCGACACTAGCCACTAGCCTCAGCTGCCGTCTGGAGGAGAATTCTATCGGCCGGCTGCTCTGATCGGTAGTTTTCCGTTGTTTCTCCCACCGACACTAGGCAAATGCTGGAGCAGGACCCTAACAAACGGCCCCCGCACCGCGCGCTATCTTTCCTTCCCCTTCCTTGCTCTGTTCTCTATATCCTTACGTACGCACACATGCACTACACTACCTCACTTGTAGGGAAGCTAGTTGGGAGTTTACAGCTTGACCCGGATCGAGCAGTGCCTCGCTGGTGGAAGATACCTAGTTGTGGAAAAACCACGCAAGCCGACGTAGGTCGGTACTGGATCTCGCCATCCTGTTGGAGAAGATCACCCCCACCTGCCACGACAAAAAATGCATTACAATTACGGGACTAATGACCTAGGCAAACGAAGAGCCCGGAACCACAAATCAATCAATCGGGTTCCGACGGTGGAACATTTTAAATACCAGCTACATACCTCTTCTGAATTTAATCACCAACTAAAGGAGGAGAATTTTAGCGTCTGGCTGACCTGGCCGGTAGTCCCCCGCTGGATGGTGAGATGCGGCGCCGACCTACCGTAGGCTAGTGGGGTTTACCCCTAACCAGGACTCTCCCACCAACGGGGCACCGCCCCAGCCGGGACAAGCTCTAAGCTCCCGACCGGTCTCCCGGAATATGTAGTAGTGTAGTGCATGTTAGTGTAAGTGTGTGTGTGTACGGGGAGAGGATAGGACACGGAAGAGGAAGGAAAGATCGCGCGCGGTCAGTGGACAATTTGTTAGGGTACTGTTCCGGCATTCGCCTGGTGTTGATCGGAGAAACCACGGGAAACTACCGATCAGAGCAGCCGGCCGCTAGAATTCTCCTCTAGACAGCGACTGAATTCGACCTAGCTGAAAAGCCAGTGTCGAAAATCCTGCCGCCGTGAGGAGTGGGAACCTAGGACCTCCCGGTCAGAAGCGCTGTAGTGACATCCGTTGATGCACTGAGCTACCCCTCCCGGTAATCTGCAAGCGGTGTCAGCCATCGCCTCGAGGAGGTTGATATCAACGCCACCGCCTCTCGTAGAGCAAAGAAATAAACCTCCATGTTCTCTTCTTGATGAGTTCGCGTATACCCTTAGCGATGGAAGATCAAGAATAAATGGCCTCGTGATATTCGCTTACTCATTGCAATGAATGCGGAAAAAAGAACGCGATCATATCACTGGTGTAATTGAAAAAGCTTACTTTAGGTGACATTGACAAGCCTGAAAGTTCATTAAATTAACATCCTATTAAAGTTTCCAAGAACGAATAAATAATACATACGCATCTGTTTTTTACTCTTCTTAGGCCTTCACTTACCAGAAACAATTTAGGATAGTGCTCGAGGAGAACGATGAGATCACCGTTTTCTTCCCTGAGAATAATTGTGAAAATTCTTATGTTAATTTGATTGTGTGTCACACGGTATTGTGTAAATGCAGTTCCATCAGCGTGTACCTCGCAGTTGCATAAAATGTAAACAAGGAAAAAAGTAATTTTTTTCTTTACTTTTCTATTTCCAAAGAATTCATTTTGTATTTCATATTATTGTTTTTCTGTGCACTAAAACTACACGTGACATTATTCTAAATTATACTATTAATACATATTTCGTACCGTCACTAAATAATTTTTTTGTTATTAAAGTTGGAGGTATGCGTTAGATATTAAAAGTTTAAGAGAAAAAATAATATATTGTCTTTAAAGGTATTATCACAAATAAATAAGAGAATGATACGTTTACGTATTAAAACATTAGAAATTAGGGTCCAAGAGTTGAGATCGTTATCTTATGTAACGTATTTATAATGTAATAGTTTCACAAGTGAAAATTAATTCATTTAATGCATCATTAGTCATGCATGCTCTTTTCCATCACTCAACTCCAACAGGAGTAAACGAGCGTGTGGATAGAATGAGCGAAGTTTTCTGTGGCCCAGTCTGGTGTAAAGGTACAGCGCTATCCTGTTTGTAAAGATCGGGAAGGGATGCTGATTTTGGGAAATGCTCGCGATTTGCTTGCAGAGCACGGCTTTTGGAGAGGAGCTAAGTAACGAGGCGGAGAAATCTACGCGCAGAGGGCCAACGCCCAATTCTCAGCCCGCGGCGCGAGCGAAGGCAGCGTGGGCCTGGAAGGAAGACGGGGAGGATACGAAGTGCGAGGCAGTGAAATAACAGTTAGCAGAACGGGATGGAATGAGTACTTCTTGGCGGTCCGGGTGTGGACTGAGAGGCCGACGTTTTGCCTGACCTGTCGCTCCTCAGGATATTGACATCGCGATGTTGTGGGATGGAATGACACCTGACTGCAGGTCAAGAGAAAGGTGACAGGAAAACGCAACAAAAGGCGAAACCGTAATAAGTTGTATTGGCAGTGAGTCAGTGAGCGAATTGCCAAACGATGTCAGGATGCAACCACGATCGACAAAGGTACAACAGGCACGAGAACGGAGAGAGGGAAGAAAAAAGCAAATGAGATGATATCTGAAAAAAGTGAGCAAGTAACTAAAGAAATTATAGGGAACACTAAAGGAGAGAAATCTACAAACCAAAATACAACTAGGAAAAACATAGATGAAAATGAAAGTGTAGAAACGAATCAACACGAAAGAACTTATGAAGAAATCTCATAAATCCCATCTCGATCGGGTTTTTCGTCCAGTTTCCCTAATCCATTGAGCAAATTCTGAGATGGCCCCTTGTTTTGCTTCTGGACATAAATGTAACTTCATTTTCTGTGCACGTCTTCTAGAATTCAGTGGGAAATATAGTTATTCAAATTATCGTTTCTATGTTGTCGCGGCAGGAAGTATTATTCCGAAGGACAACATGGATAAGAGCCCAAAATTTTCTGCTTATTTGTCCTTGAAAATAGATTTTATTACATGGGAGCTTTTTTTAATTCAAAATTCAAGTAGTATATGACCTAGTGTAAGGATCACAGAATTTTGAAAATGTGCACACAATTTACTTCTCCTCATAGCACGTCATACGCAGTTATAACGTTTTTTTTAACGTAAAATAAATAAATAAATAAAAAAATAAATGTCAGCTCAGGATAAGCCCCAAGAAAAATAGTTTAAGAAAAAACACAATAATAACACAGCCATAGTATAATTAAAAGAAAATGTGAAGTGACTGTCGTCAATCTCCGCAGTAAGAAGGCGGTGAGCAGTGGGCGCCGAGGTTTCTTCGCCCCTGCTCGGCAGGCAGCCCCAGGCGCAAGCGTTCCCAGCGGCCTAACGAGGAATTAATGCGGCGCTGCAGGCGCGCGCGGCGGCGAGGTCAGTCGCTTCTATTTCGAGTTGCGTTAGGTTAAGTGCAACGCGAATAAGCAAGGAGCAGCGCGCCACCCCTTCCATTACCACCCCCCGCCCACCCTCGGCGAGCGCGTTCTCTACTCCGCAGAACATCCTGCGCGCTATGTAAAGGAGCTTGGTTTAAAGTTAAATCAAAGGCGATTTGCATAAAATGGCCGCTGCATTTCCTGAGCCGAGGGGAGGGAAGCGGGGACGGTGGTGGCAACGGGAGAATGTTACGGACTGGGGAACGCCAAGCCACAAACGCCGAGGCAGGTTTCTGTGGTGGGTGCGGTGGCAGTGGTATCAATGGCGGGTGGAGTGGTGGGTGCGGTGGCAGTGGTATCAATGGCGGGTGGAGTGGTGGGTGCGGTGGCAGTGGTATCAGTGGCGAGAGGGGTGGTGGGTGCGATGGCAGAGTTGAGTATCAGTGGCGGGTGGGGTGATGGGTACGGTGGCGGGTATCTGTGGTGGGTGCGGTGGCAATGGTGAATATCAGTGGCGGGTGGGGTCGTGGGTGCGGTGGCGGGTATCTGTGGTGGGTGCGATAGTAGTGGTATCAATGGCGGGTGGGGTGGTGGGTGCGGTGGCAGTGGTGAGTATCAATGGCGAGTGGGGTGGTGGGTGCAGTGGCGGGTATCTGTGGTGGGTGCGGTAGCGGGTACCTGTGGTGGGTGTGGTGGCACTCGTATCAATGGCGGGTGGAGTGGTGGGTGCGGTGGCAGTGGTGAGAATCAGTGGCAGGTGGGGTGGTGGGTGCGGTGGCGGGTATCTGTGGTCGGTGCGGTGGCAGTGGTATCAGTGGCACGCGGGGTGGTGGGTGCTGTGGCGGGTATCAGTGTCGGGTCTGGTGATGGATGTGGAGGTGGATGCAGAGGTGGGTGCGCTGGAAGATGCGGTGGCGTGGTGTTTGTAGATGTGGGGACAACGCGTGAATGATCAATGGTTGTGCGAAGTAATGGAGGTGTGATCAGTGGAGTGTGAGGAAAATGTTAGGCGCGAATTCGGAAGCAAAATGGACGAGCGTCGGTTGTACTGACGGATCGGGAGTGGAGACGTTAAGTTGATGAATAGGTTTGTGGATGGGAGTTGGAGTTAGAGTAGCAAAGGAGGTGGGAGGTGATAGGGCTCGTGGTTGTTGGAAGGAGAGTGGGGCTGCGGACGGTTCCGGAAACAATGACCACAAGTGCAGTGCATGTGGTCATCATACATATTGTGGGAGTGCAGTAACTTTGCGTGCACTTACAAACTAATGACTGGAAGGTAAACTAAACTACCCTGCCAAATTTCACACTGGTTGCGTAGCACTTGAACCGAAATTTCATTTGCTGATATCATCTACCATAAAAATTTATATATTCCTTTCGTAGGTTCTGGCGGGCGGCGCAGGCGCTAGCCGTGCTACTCTGAATATAAACAAAATTGATATCAACATGGTTTTTCTGTCGTAAATGATGTGAAATTAAATACTTTGCCATTTCGAAATTAATTTAATTTCAGACCTTACTCTCCTTTTTTGAGAAGCTCAAGAAGTATCGTGAAGAGCAAAATAGTACGTTGCCGAATACTTTCCTGTCATTTCAATCAACTGATACTGAAAACAATTACCGTACCCTGTGAAAACAATTTTATGGGTTTTATAGGAGTACCACTTTCTTATATATAAAGAAGATCTCCCTTTGGTGGACGGGAGGTGAGAGGTAATTGTTATTTCTTTCCCTTTTACATAAGTATACATGGAGTAACATACTACGTAGTATAGTGAAAGTATGTAATTCTGAGGAAAATCGATTTGGAGATGTCAACAGAAATTTTCGTTTTGAGTCCCCGTTACCCAAAAAGGTGATGTTTTTTTCAAAACGTCAGTCCGTCCGTTCGTCTGTCCTTCCGTCTATCCGTAATCACCGCTAGAAGATAAACTCTACGTAAAATGTTTGCCAAATTAATATTCTCTGATCGATCATCTCACTTACTGCGATTTTCAAAAGATTTATTTTAATTTCTTTTGGGTGGGGGTACTTTACATGAAGCCCCTGAGACAATTTTGTTTCAACACTTTCAAAATTTTCTCAAAATTTACTCCAAAAATTTTCTTCAAATGTCTTTTGAAAGAATAGAGTGAAATACCCTTACATTTATTAATATGGCATAAGTTTGATTTTCACTGTTAATTCTGAATTTTCGAAAATTGAAAAATTTGAATTTTTAGACCTCGTTGTAGAACTACAATATTGAAGAGAGATATTTTTTATTCAATTAAGAAGTGTTCTCCACAACCAGTTCGTTAATTATTGTCATGTATGTGTTTTTTGAAAATATTACAGATTTTTGAGTAATTTTGAGTTAAATAGGGCAAGTTTAATAACTAGTTTTTTTCAAAAACTGCTCAATTTTTTTATAACATTGAGCGTATAACGCTAAATGCACTGAATAACATGGCGTAAACACCATTTTTAATTATTGTTTTTATTTTTCAAAAATTACATAATAATTATTTAAATATCTCTCATGTCGTAAATATTTATAGCACAAGCAATTTTACACATTATTAGTTTTGTGAGTACAAGTGTTTCAAATTATTTCTTACGTTATTTCTCCATAAATAAAATGTTCTGTGTGAAAATGAACTGGAAATTGGGCATTTACGATTCTCACAGAAACATTCCACGATTCGAATGCTCCCGGAAATGTTACGATTTCAAGAAATGAATTAAAATATTTTTTGGTTATTTCTGTTCACTTCTGTTGTTTGATCAACAATGCGTTTAGCCCGAAGGTTAATGCCACAGTTAATTTCTTTCTTTACATCAGCACCAAAAAAACAAAAACAAGTTGAATGCATTAAAAGTTGAAGAAACTAATTACCCAATGTGGATCTGACGTTTACGTATTATGCAATTTGTCCGAATGACAACAGGGTCACAAGGACTCCATTCTTATCCATTTTTATCTTTCACGCAAAATGTTGTGACTCAACATAACCACAGACGTACTTGAGAAATGATTACAATCACTTGTGTCGCTGCTGCTGCGGCAATATGTCTTTCTGCTATGCTGAGGTTCGACTACTTACAACGCCCAAGATATTATCATTGTCTTGTCTTCTAAGTATTGTCATAATGTTTCGTATATCAGTTTCTTCTTCAAAATTTATTAAGTAATTAAATTAGTTCTTATCCAAACTGTTGTCCCTAACGAAGACAAATTCTACGAGTGTAGAAGTCGCATCTATTCCTCACGTCTGTACGATAGTAAGGAAACAAAATGGATTTATCATCTGCTTAATGTTCCCATTAGGCTGTAAGGGGAAAGCAGGGAAAAATGTATATGAGTAAACCCGCGTAGATTTCTTATCATCTGCTTTCCCGGAAAGAAGGTATTACACATTGTCCTAAACGATGAGGCCTATCTCAAGGAAAATGCGGCTACCGGCAATGCAATTAAATTTACTGAGAAACCATTAACTTACCAAGAAACCATTAACAACGGTATACTTGTTCATATTGTTAGCGCGAAAGTATAAACTTTCAGAATGTCAGGAAAAATGAAGAGAATTAAATGTAAAAGAATAAATTTAAAACTTAAATTAAAAGTTACAGTGTCTACGAGGCTCCAAATTGCACCGAAGGATTAAATTAAAAGAAAATCTTTGCGGATGCGGAAACTTTAATTTTATAAAATAAAGCTTCGGGCCTTGGAATGGAGGACGACATATAAGAGTAATTTAGTACTCACGACGGAGAAATATTTCTTCACAATTCATCAAAATGCTTTAAATATTTTGTTTCTCATTAAGAAAATAAATGATCGTTACGAAATACTTTTTATTTGCATTTATAAGTAAAACTACTTACTAAAACATAAGAAAAATTAATAAAAACTCAACTCAGAACTGTTAGAGAAATTAAGTTTCAAAATTTCACGATCTTACACGAAGCACTTCCCAATGACACGAAAAGTTACAGAATACACTTAGTGACAATTTCTGTACCACAGTCACAAACATCAGAGATGTTGTACGAATGTGGGCCGCAAATGATACAAGTCACCTTTGTTTGTTTGAACTTGCCCTTGATTATGCACCTCTATAAACGAAACGAATAATTACTTGAGACGATTCAGTCATAAATTTCAGTAGATAATTAATGCATTAGATCCGTAAATAATGGGACTTAATTAACGTCTGTAAGACACGCAGGCTTCGGCTCTCACGCGTAATTCGTAATTTGATTACATCCTGCGCGCGCGTCTACTCCAGTGAGCAATGCAGCGAGCGCGTTGGCTTCCTGCGAGTGGCGGCGCTAACGGCTCTTTGTTTCTGCGCCTCGGGGGAGAGGTCGGAAGCGCCCCGCTGTCACCGGCGCGCACGCTCGGGCAAAAACATGCTCAGACGCACGAGCATGAGAGCGTACTCGCAATGGTGAAGTCGTAGGCATCCGCGGCCGGAGTCATGTAAATGATCTGGGCTGTCCGCGTCGCTGAGACGCCGACGTTGTGACTTCCCTGTGATGCGGCGTCGCTAAGACTTTGCTGGATACCGCGTCGCTGAGACTTTGCCGGATGCCGCGTCGCTGAGACTTTGCTGGATGCCGCGTCGCTGAGACTTTGCTGTGACGCTGCGTCGCTGAGACTTTGCTGTGACGCTGCGTCGCTGAGACTTTGCTGTGACGCTGCGTCGCTGAGACTTTGCTGTGACGCTGCGTCGCTGAGACTTTGCTGTGACGCTGCGTCGCTGAGACTTTGCTGTGACGCTGCGTCGCTGAGACTTTGCTGTGACGCTGCGTCGCTGAGACTTTGCTGGATGCGTCGCTGAGACTTTGCTGTGACGCTGCGTCGCTGAGACTGCTGTGACGCTGCGTCGCTGAGACTTTGCTGTGACGCTGCGTCGCTGAGACTTTGCTGTGACGCTGCGTCGCTGAGACTTTGCTGTGACGCTGCGTCGCTGAGACTTTGCTGTGACGCTGCGTCGCTGAGACTTTGCTGTGACGCTGCGTCGCTGAGACTTTGCTGTGACGCTGCGTCGCTGAGACTTTGCTGTGACGCTGCGTCGCTGAGACTTTGCTGTGACGCCGCGTCGAAGGCTGTGTTGCCGACGTTTCGATCATCTTGTCGTGGTCTTCCTCAGGGCAGGTTTGCTGGTATGCTAAGTCTGCAGACCAGCTCCGAAGAAGACCACGACAAGATGGTCGAAACGTCGGCAATACAGCCTTCGACGCGGCGTCACCCGGACAGCCAAGATCATTTATGGTACGCACGCCCGTGACACGCCCCCTGCAGAACGCGGCCGTTTCCCCAGAGGTCACTGCGTGGGGCAGCTGGGTCAGCACGAAACAGGTGTAGCCAAGGTGTTATTTAGGGGCCTTCAAAATTTCAGAAGCTATGAAAATTCCAGTCACCGCTTTCATTTCGATAAAGGCAAGTTTTGCGAGAATTTCAGCATTTTACATTTTGGGTGTCTAGATTTCGTAGCTTTCTTTATTTTTTAATCTAGACCAGCCACGTCAAACCGCGCCCGCACGAGCTACTTAGCTGCCTGGGGAGCCCGGCGCTGCTAACGGCATGGTCAACTTCCCCTGACTCCGCACCCTTTACCCCTAAATTCCAGAAAGGGGTGTACATTCTGCAGCGGCGCGAGTCGGTGAATAGTGGCTTTGTTTGAATATATGTTTGCCAGATTTTTTATATCAAATAACTGAGAATTGTATTATATTTATATTCTTCACTACTTACTTCTATTTGATGTATATTTTTGTACTAAGTTTTCCCTTATATGAACATCTTTGATAAGTGACAAGAATATGTTTAAATGGTGAATTCATTCCTTGTTTCGTTTTGTGTTGTGTTATTAAATTATTCAGTTATTTATTTATTTAGCAACAAATGTGAAATAAATTAACAAGTCTATAAGTTGACAATTCTCACTTACGCACCGACAGCGCTTTTAGCAGACACGAATATTTGTCTGTTAAACAGTCTAGCCTCAACTTAGAAAGTTCATACTTTTATATCCCTCTTAAGTGAATAGGATTCCAAAATCAAGGTTCTTTTGATTCAATTTTAAAAAAATGTTTCTCTATTGACTGATGTATTATTTCATTTTAACGGATCATTCCTTTGCCTTAAAGAGAAAATGGGAATTAATATAGTTAAGTTTGTGACAATAACTGTCATGTAACTTCTCCCAAAGACTGCCATAAGCCAGGTATCCACAGACGTAACGCCTTTCCAGAGGAATTTATACAATCCTTATTTTTAAATATCGCGCCAATTTCTCTGGACACAGTGCCCGCGAGCTCTAGTAAGCCTGTTACCTTCCCGCGCCCTTCACATACCTGATGTAGACAAATATTTTTTAATTAAGAATCATTGTAACATAAATATTTTTGATGAAATATTCCAGATTGAATATTTTAATCGCAGAAATGAAATGGGGTTTTGGAAGCGAAATTGCGACATGAATATTGATTATTAATAAATAATTAAAATATAAAAATAATAATTAAAATAATAATTAATTAAAATTAATAAAAAATAATAATTAAAATAATTAAAAAGAAACATAATGGCATAAAGAATCATAATGGCTGTAACTAGAGATTTATTGAACTTGATCTTTAAAACTCAATACTCATCATCACCGTCATGACGTAAAATAATTCCTAACAACAAAATCAAGATATCGAAAAATTTTAAAATTCACATGAATTACCAGGAAGGCACTGATGTATTATTAAAATACCCGACGTTCTCGGCGATAAGTAACAGAACACTGAGAAGAGAAATGTACATTCAAGTAGCATATATCAATGTTAGTTTTTAGTTACATTAAGTAAATTTTATTAGATACCGAAGACCAGGGAATGTTAATTACCAGTTAAATACGCGATTTGCACTAAAATTAAATAACATAACAAAATATTGCTTTAGTATACAGGCCTAAATATTTTCTTATTTTTTAACCATTTCATGTGAAACATTTCTTGCAATAATAATGATAATGATTACATTTGTACGAATCCTTATTTAGAGCCTTTGTATTCTTGTACTCCTTTCGGTGCTTATTTTATTTAGCTTCCTCGGACTATTAGGAAGTGCGATACTGTGCTACTAAACCTTCAAAATTCTATGAGAAAATTTAAATTGCTACCGTGATCTCGTAATTAAAAGGGACGCTCAAGATATTAATTTAAATATCGCAAGAGATAATTCATATTACATAATAGCGTACCGTATGCTCATTTCTTTCATTTTTTCTTTCCTTTTATTTTGTAAAAAAAAAAACAAAAACGATCTGGCTGGAAGTAGAACTGCGGTATCTTACGTTCGGAAAAGAGTGTTCTAATTCCTTTACAACAGGTTATTCAATGGAGATAAATACGATTAACTGTCTCTCTCTGTGGTCGAGGCAATGGACTGCAGTGCCGAGAGGAAGGTGGTGGTAATGGTCGTGGTTGTGGCTGTGGCTGCCCCTGCGCGCTCGTCCGGAACGCCGCCCGCAGAGCAATCCGACCCAACGATCTCGCGCCATCGCCTCCTGGCTGAAGGCAGCCCCCGATGAGACCAACGCAGCGCGTCGAATGGGTAGGGGTTCACCATTGGGAAAAATATTGAATTTTACGGGGCATATTCAGCTAAGGTCTACCGGTTTTGCTTCTTCTGATAGAACAAAATGCTCATATAACCCACGGTTTGCGCTTTGAAGCGCTCTAGCAGCAAATACTTATCTACACAACAATTGATTAGCAATAAATGTTGCAAAAACCTGCTGCTAGAGGGCTCCAACGGCTCCTGTACGCGCACGAACGCGACAACAATTGGCGAGCGCTATGCGCACAAAATTATTCTGGGCACTAATGGGTTAAATTCTACCAATCCTGGATCCCAACCCCTGAATCCCTGATTATCTAGGGCAGAAAGAGTACAACATTTTTAATATTAAATTTCAAAAGCTCAAATTGCGAAAATGAGAGCTCACTGCTCTTCAAATCTAAACTTAAAGAAATGAATTTTATTTACAAATAATCGATGTGATACAGTACAGAAATTATACTGCTACAATTTTGGAAGTTTACAAAAGATTCATTTTATTAATGCACAAAGAGAATATAAAATGGCATTCGTCTATTAGGATGCATTTACTGATGATTGTAAGTTCTAGTGTAAATCACTCAGAGAATACAATTCGTTAATAAGAGGGAAATTCAGTGGCTATTGCTTTCGATATTACATTTTCCTTACACTTCATAACTATTGCTTTTTAAAAATATTTAACTTCATTTGTCTGGAAACTGTCTTTTAGATCGTCATGGTTTTTCAAGTTCTTATACTTATTTGAACATCAAGGAATTGTGCCTAGGGAGATGGACATCTCCCGTGCGAATAAGTGATGTGACGTCGATAACTAAACATTGATGTTTCCAAACATCGATTTTCAAAATTGAAACATCGATTCATCCACCAAGTACCATCAATGTTTTTCAACTGAGGAACAAAACGTAGGAAATACGAGGGCTTTGGGGTCAACTCGAGCGAGGGAGAGTCTGCTCGATGAACAAAGCTACAAACAGCGTTCGATTGGTTCGAACACACAAAATTACGGTGACACCATCAGTTATTATTTCATTTATTTTTTATTTTATTTATTTAATTATTTTATTTATTTTACGTCAAAAAAAGACATTTAAAACTGCGTATGACGTACTATGGGGAAAAGTGAATTGTGTGCACATTTTCAAAATTCTGTGATCCCTACACTAAGTCATATACTACTTAAATTTTGAAAACAGAAAAAAAAGAAAAGAAAAAAAAACTTCCCATGTAATAAAATCTATTTTCAAGGATAAATAAGCAATAAATTTTGGCTCTTATCCATGTTGTCCTTCGGTTTTTCAACTGAGGAACAAAGACGTAGGAAATACGAGGGCTTTGGGGTCAACTCGAGCGAGGGATGAGTCTGCTCGATGTAACAATAGCTACAAACAGCGAATTTAATCGTTTAATGTCATCTGGCAAAGTGTTGTAAAATAATGTACATGTATTGTATGTGAATTTTTTGTAATGAGCTGTTGATACTGTCACCTGATGAAATGATTTCTACGTCGAGTGTTATAGTAATAGACATCGGCATTTTCTGAAAATATATTCCCGCCCTTAAGCAAGTCATTTTTGACAAAAACCACTGATTCGTAAATAAACAGACACGGTAATGGTAAAATTCCTAGATTAATGAAGAGAGGCTTACATGAATCATGTGGGTGGGATAAAATTTTGTTGTGGGAATTTTTCATTCACAAAACATCGATGTTAATATATCGATGATGTTAAAAATCATCGATTCCGACGCCGCATTGCTGGCGCGGGTCCGGTCGATCCCGCTAGTCGCCCCTCCCCTAGGCCGGCGCTTCCACTGTTAATACACACATCCAGCCCATTGTCATACAATTCGGCATTACAAATATACAAAGCAATAATAAGACAATTATTACTATACGCTTCCCCAATATCGTTAAACGCAGCAAAAACTATTCTAAGGAAACTGCAAATAGTAAAAAATCAATTTCTCAGAATTATTTCAAATGTTATACTAGAATTTTTTTGTCTTTTATTTTAAAGACAGAACATTTTTTATATTAATATTTATTACATAATACATACAGCGCAACCCTTCGGAAATTAGTTGTTTCCAACGTCAGGCTTAATTGAAATAAATAAATATAATATTTTAATAATGGTCAGATATAAACAGAAGAATATATTATTAATGTACACAATTATTATTTTTATTATTTATTATATTTTTATTTATTTATTTATTTATTATTAGTTAAATGATTTAATTTATTATAATTATTATATTAAAATATTTTATTTATTTCAATTACGCCTGACGACGCAAACAATTAATTTTCGAAACGTTGCGCTGTATGTATTATGTAATAAATATTAATAAGAAAAATGTTCTCTCTTTAAAATCAAAGACCAAAAGTATTCTAGTATATTGAAGAAATATATGCAGAAAAAATTAATCATAATTTTAATATTTCAAACGCTCCTTGGTATGTCACCAATAAACAGTTACACAAAGAATTCGACCTAGAGACTATAGACTATCATATCACCTACCTACCTTACCTACCAACTTCTTGTCAAACATATCCCAGATTCCTTCACTATCAGTTCACAGACTCGGCAAAAACCCATCACATAGAACCAGCATACAAAATGTTTCCCTTTCATATTTTTCTCAAGAAATTCTCCGAATTAGATCCCGACTAGAGGAGCCCGATGAGTAACCTCAACCTCTGTATTAGTTTTATGTTTTAATTTAAGTTAGCTATAAGCCATCCAACATATGTATAGTTAATTTAAACTGAGCTACGTATTCACCACCTGTGTAAATAAACGAAAAAAGGATGAATATCCACCAAGCACTGCCCGGGCGGAACAGAGGGGGGTACTTAGGCCCCGCGTGAAGGCGGCGGTCGAGTGCGAATGAGCGATTTTGAAGGAAGTGTAACTCTAGCCTTGACTTCCGCACGGGCGACGGCTTTCCACTGGGCCACTGCACTAGCCATGCAATCCCAAAGGTCGCTGGCCCTGATGTACGGGGCAATTGACCATTGAGTTTATTACTTTTATATTTCTTTTTCCTCCCTAAACTTCTTGTGGAACCCAACAATTTCTTAGACATTTCACGTGTTTGTTAATAGGATAATTGTGCGACGATCAAAATGTGTCATGATCAAAATATTTGGAATAATTTAAGATTGATTTATAACACTCACCGGAAGAAACATTAGTTTTTTTTTAAATTAATGATATGATTTAAGAATTTTCTCTTTAAAATAAGCTTCAAACATAATGTGAACTTTATTATTAATTAAACCATGATTTTATTATTGGATAGCAACATTGTATTTAAATGCATATCAATTGAAAATAGCCGCAGACACATTTCAGTTATTTGCTTATTTTCGCAAGCTGGTTGAAAATGTAGTACAAAGTGCAACTAAAGCGTGCTTTCAGCATTGCTATTCTCTGATTAACGTCTGTTACACACGGTCAAATCGTGTTAAAAATTGACCGAACAGCCAAGTAACCAAAATCCATTTACTTGTCTGTTACATTTGGTCAATATTTAACATATTTCGGCGTGGATAAATTTATTGATATCCATATTATTATAACAGTATGTATTTCTGTGTATTGCAATTTCAAAATGTCTCTAAGCGAGTACTTGGAGATGCTTCTCTTTGTAACGGAAGTATTTTTCTTTACTTGGGAAAAGAACTTGCTAAAAGAACACAATGAAATTCTATGTCATGTTTAGGGTGTCTCGGCTGTCAATAACTCATCGTTTTTGGTCAGAACCAGTCGTATTAAACGGTATCGTAGCTAAAAATGCAAGTCAGACCTTCCAGGTCTGACACTCGCCAGTTGCGACAGTCGTTATTAATTAACACGCGGTTTTTGGGCACAGGTCAAGACGTTGGAAGCAAAACGCATGAAATTCATTTATAAGAATACTTCACTAAACGTGCTGACCTTATTATTGTATTAGAAATAAAAATAGCATAATTTTAATACTTTTAAACAAATTTGAATATAATACAGAAATAAAATAGCATGATTGACAAAAACACATATATTACATTGTAGAGAATCTTTGAACATCCACATTAAATGTCTAAGGTGGAAAATTTTAATTCTAAGTGATATTTATACAATTATATACGTTTCAATCGGTTTTGTGTTGTATTCTGTGAGTATTGACGAAAAATAATTAGAAGATATGTGTTTTAAAAATATCGTGTGGTCAGAAAAGAATCAATTCCATTATCGGTAACAGATATTTTTGGTTTATGTACATTCCTTCCGTTTCTCTTAATTAATAAACGTTTCACAATTACTAGATCATGTACTTAAAACCTTATTCTAAAGAAATTCCTTCGAGATTTGTTCAGTGATGTTTGTAATTACACGTTTTCTGAAATTAGAGTAGTTGGTTAGTATCAGTCTTTCAGTTCACAAGATGTATTTGTTCTGGAAACGTTTGTGATAGATCGCGGCAACCGGCAGGTGATGGCAGCACGTGTCTTTCCAGTTTTTCGTGGTGACAGCGTCCTACGCCCAACTGCATTCCTCGCTGTGTCCGGAGTTCCGGGTTCAAGATCTCCTGGGGTCGAGGGTAAATGCAGCCGGGGTGTGTCAGGGGTGCTCGCGAGAAATGATGCGAGTATGTAAATGAACGCTGTCCAATTTGCAAGCACAGAGAGACGGGTTATCCGCCTTTCATCACAACAGTGACAACCTGTCGTAAAGGTGTCACGATGTTCCGAATTACCTGTAGTTTTCTCGTTAGCTCAACATTAATTACTACAACTACTATTCAATGTCTCGCACTATTTGAGTTACTCTCTTAGAAGGTAGCATATATACTCGTTCTTATGCATAATTCCGAACGTCTTTCAAAAGTGCAATTATGCAAACAAGCAGTCAAACGTTACTGTTCAGAAATTACATTGGATATTCAATCAACTGTACCACCGTTATAACGATGCGAAGCATGTACAAGTTGCCTGCATTCGCTTTGTAATTTGCTTTCAGAATCGGTAAAGGTTTTGAAGTAGTTGCCCGCGAGAATGTTCGGTGTTACTTTTAAGTACAAAAGGTTGGTGAGGTCATTGGTCGTCTGGGAAACCTCATAATAAAGACATACTCGTATCTCTGATGCCTTTAAAACCGGCACGTATATTTTGAATTATTTGAGTGTCAATGTGGCAACTCAATTATATGCACATTCGTTATCTCTTTACAGCCACCTTCGTATATTAGAACACTAGAGAACAAACCAATGATACAAACATTGAGCTAATGCAAGAGGGCTATACTAACAAAGCAATAAAATCTAAGGAAAGGTATAAAAGAATCATACCACTGCCACCGTTATTTGAACTCTGGCAGCAATTATGAGAAGTTATTGCACGTATTTCTAGTTTAATTCTTTGTAAAAATATTTATTTATGCTTCGCTAAAACGTTACTTTTATTGTTAGTGACTTACATAGATTGCTTAGCATGACGAATAACTACGGTCGTTTACAATCGACCAAATAGGCCAATAAATCATAAAATAATACGTAGCAGAGTGTTTATGTAAAAGTAAAATGATCTAAAGACTTTTCCTGATTAAAATAAGACTTTTCTCAAAATTTACCTGTCTTGTTTATTTCAATAATTGCAGAAAAGTCTGTAAAATTTTGAATCAAATTGCATTGAAAGTCATTGTGATGGATATCATTAAAAGTAAGTAAATAAAACATAGGTCATGTATGCCAGTTTTTTAGACGAAATGCCACTTCACAGAAACACACGTGCAGTTTTGTTGGCCAAGGTAGGAAATGAAAATTCAAAAAGAACTCATTTTCTAATCTCTACAAAAGTGGAAAATTTGAGTTTACACTTACGCTGTTTTTATCTTGCTTCTATCCTTTTTTGTTTACTTTTTTTGTTTATTTCTTCATTTTTATTTATTTCTATTTCTAATTTATTTATTTCTTCAACAAAAATTAATAAATTCTCAAACGGAAGAGTATTTACAAATGAATTGATTTTAATTTGCTTAAATGCTTGGCGTTTAACGCATAACATATTTAGAATACCTAATAAAAACAAATCACTAACTCAGACACGAAACTCGGACTTTAAAAGTGTTGATATTGTGTTACACTCCTCAATTCTTTATAAAACTCAACAATGTTTGGTAGTGAACACTTGTGTACCTGCTGAATCGTTACACTCCCTGAATTAAATTTCTTCCTTGAAATACTGCTTTCTTGGCTGCCCAGATTCATCCGTTCTCAATTATAAAATGCCCGACTATCAAGAAAATCAAAGACGTTGAGAAATGTGTGTTATACACTTTTTTGGAAATTCAACTGCCAAGGAACAAACTCCATCTTCACATGCAAAATATAGGAATTCTTATTGTGATAAGTCAAGAATCCTGGGCTTAGCATTAATGGTAGAATCGGCATAGACTCCGTGTTTCGAGTTGTATAATAGGGTAGCTCTGTAAATGGAATAATTTTTCAATAAGTAGCTGAGTATAGTCAGTCACGAGTAGATGTTTCATACGAAACACAGATAGGGAAAGTCGCGACCGCGTATTAATTTTGTGGGAAATTTTAAGTCCCATTAATAGCAAATCGTTGAGGACATTCTGGAACATTTTTCGTTTAGGCAAGGACGTGAGAATAAGGAGGATTACAGGGACAATATTCTGCTAGTCAGCCAAGAAGTCATCTATCAAGATCTTACAGTAAGCTTACGAACTTATATTCAACCCCTTACGGTGTTTTAATGTTCCACATTGAAAATAATTATCATGAGATCAAAAGAATTTGTAACATATGTAAGAATAAATGTTCAATTTTTATTGTTGAAAAAGACTGATAATTTATATTATTTTCCATCTATTTAATAATTGGTTTCAATCAATAAAACTTCCAGGAATCGTGATTCTGTATAGAATTACACGTCCAGATGCAACAGGTAAGGAGTAATATATTGTATGTCAAACTCATGATTAAATTGGAAGAAAATTTAATAAAGTAGTGTTAACATTGAGAGAATTTGTGAGCATAACAGGGCAACGGTAGAAATAACAATGTTAACAATGGCAGGGGAAATAATTGTCTTCATAGTATTAGATGTTTGTTGAAATAGTATCCAGATTTGGCAATAGTAAAAACATCGAGATGAGACGGAAAGTATTTGCACAGTATCTTCAATAAATTTAGTAAGATACAGACCACGCTCTTCACTCTTTACCCTTTAATAAACAACCAATTGGCTCTTAAAACAGATCTCATCGTCTTACTTTACAAAATTACCCCCACTCTCACTATGCTCCGTCAGTGTAGAAAAACTCATCAGACATTTCAGAACAAAATCCTTCGCACTGCTTGAAGAGCGAGTTACATAGATAGTTCTATCTGCCCACAATTGGCCTTTGTATTAAATACCTTTCAAATCACTTCTTTAATTTTTAGCTTCCTCTCCAGCAATAAGAATTTTCAAACTAGAAACAAAACCTACGAGCATTGTAAAAGGATCCAATCCAGATTTTCGAAAGGTAAATTCAAACTTTAGTAAAAAGAAACAGGATTTTGATACACGTACTTTATGTAGCATTTCTCATCCAGTAACCTAAGATATTTATCCACTCTCGATTCATAGACCTTTTAGAAATATTAATTAGGGTGTGTCGTCGCCATTAATAAAATCTAGTGTGAAGTTTGCTAGGTTACAAATTCTCTGATCACTTTTATAAAGCTTTATCTCCAATTCTTTTTAATGAAAAAAAAATCTCATTTTCGCCCTCCTCCCTACATTACACTAAGAGTTGCGGTTTCCTCAGCTGAATTACCTCAATCCGTGACGTCACAGCACACGGGTTAATTAACGCAGTTGTATTACGGTGTCGGCGGATCGCAATGTCTACGTCGACGGCGTCGTCGTCGTCCGTTGGGCCGCGTCGCTAGACGTGTCACAGCCGCCTCTCCGACGGCCTCCGTCCTTTCGGCGCGCGCCATTTGCATATCAATATGAGCGCGCGGTTTCTTTTAATGAAAGAGGCGGGAACCGGTCGCAGGAGGCGGCGGCGACGCGCCCATGGCGCTTCCCCGTGCTCTGCGCGCCCCTGCGGTCGCCGCCGCCGTTAACAGGTTCTCCGTACGACGTCTATTACTTAAAGAGAACATCTCAGTCCCGATGCACATGGTTTCCCTGAATAAACACATCTACTTAAAGAAGACTAGCGTGCCCGTGCGAGAACTCTCGCATGTTAAACTCCATCCACTTCCCTATTTTTCTATTTCCATATTAAACCTGCAATTTATCTTTTTTTCTCAATGACCCTGCTATCCTCCGTCACGTGTTCTGTATGTCTCTTTGCAATTGACAACATTGGAATACACCCTTGTCAATACAAACTATTCTTATCTAAGGTTATTACCGAGCAGAGAGGTACACCCGTGTAATTCAATCGCGTAGAATAAGTAATTAGTTTAATTTCGCATACAGTTGCAGATTCTACACGCTCTGAACAGTTAAGGTAGAATCGAGAAGCGTCGAACCAGTAAAAACGGAATGGAATGAAGATCTCATCTTGTAGAATACGGCGTGAGAAACGTTTCTTTGAAGCCGTTGATCTCAAAATTTTCGTTTTTAAGGCTCTAAAACGCTTCATTTAGGAGTTATTTAATGTTGAATATTAAAAATCCGGACGAGTGTTGCGGGTTGCATTTGATATAAATATTTACAGGCGTTATTTGAAACAAATCCTCCATATTTTTAAAAGTCAAAGTGCAATTCGTCACGTCTCCGTGAAATTCTCTTTCTTTAGAGACCACATTTACAAAGATTGGTTGCGTGGGAGAGCCGAAAAAGGTATGTATACTACTGAAAAAATATACGAGGCGATTGTAGAGAATCGAGAAGATACTCGTAAGATGGGAACAATTACTTGATAGTTTAGGCAAAGCAATGGATGCAGTGTACGGAAAATGATGAAAAATAAGAAAGGTTCCCTTTGGAAAGTAATTTCTACTTCTTCCAGTTGAGTTCTTCAGAATTCGCTTTGATCGTTGTAATGCACTACAACAACCAACTTTGTTTCAAAATTGTGCCATTATCTCCACAATTATTTCAATTATATCGCATTAAATTGGTAGTTTTTACACATGTGATGTGAAATTACTATACAGAATTCGTTAATTTCCTCAGACACAAGCAATAAATAATATTAATCGCAGTACATCACGTAATTAATGGGGATTGGTAAGCCGATTAAAGGAAAGCGATGATAATGTTCTCAAACGAAGTAAATTCGTGTATCAGAACTACATAATCGTAATTTAGGTTTAAAGAAACATCCGGAAGTCTGAATTTTTCCCAAATTTCTCTTAGGAAAACTGAAACAGACTTCACTAGATCAAAATCAATATCCAATACCTATAACGCATTCTTTCAAAATCGTGAATTGAATAATTTCTTTCGTTCAGGCTTTAAATTAATATACGTGTAGGAATGTGCAATTAAGTCCTTTCGCTAATAAGTTGATCCGTATAAACACAAGCGTGGTGTAGTGTGCTCAATAGTTGAAGAATTTTATAGGTGTAACTTATGCAGAAGTAACTATACTTAGTAATATTGTGTTAAGCAGAGTCCAAGAATAGCATTTTAGAAAAATTCACGTAGCATGTCAACTGGGCTAATTATGAAATGTAGCTAACAACTCAACATGACGTAATAAAAATCGCTCATGCAGTTCACAAATGATAAATGGTTTATGACATTACTCATTCTCAAGGTCGTAAGCTAATGAGGTCAAAACGACGGAACCTTGAAATACAAAAAACACAATCTCCCACCATATGTCGGCCGATAATAATGCAAGATAAAGAACAATCATTGCTGAACGCATTCCCAAGTGAAGGAAAGGCAGCTAAACTCAGTTTTAGAACCGGCTGGTCGTACAAGTATATCAAGATGCAACGCCATTTTAGCTATCCGAAGGTGATGAACGCGTTCCCAACTCCGCAGCACAAGATACATTTTAATGAAAAATGTTTCTAAAATATTTTAATAATCGTAAAACTATGTAATCAAAATATATTATAAAACCTAATTTAAGGAAAACAACAAAATCTTGAGGTCAAACGATAACAAACCAGATAAGAGTATATATAAGAAAAAAAAATCGTTCAGTTGCAAGATTAACTGTGGTGAGCTCTTCAAAGGTGGCTGATAGGTATCATATAAGTGCTGCCCCAAACACAATTTCATGTTCCCAAAATTATTTCGCAATGGTTTCATAAATGGTTTTTCCGCAACAATACTCTTTCTCCTTACAATGCTATCATCCTAGCTTTATTTCGCAATTATCATTCATTTCACAAATTTTTACCCATAATCTTTACTGCTCTATCGTCGTGGCTCAAGTTCTGGCATATCATTATAAAAGCTTTTCACAGATCGCTTAAGATGATTCTACTAGTGCGTTAGTTTGATTTCGAAAAAATAATTGTATCTCTTTAATCAACAGAATATTTTTTTGAACAGAAAAAATTAATTTTGAACTTTCCTAATGCTGAATTTCACTGAGAAATAAACTTGTTTGCAGCCAACAGCTTCCTCTATGCAAGAACAGGCAGTTAATGAAAAAGGTTCGAAATATGTATTCATTTTGCTGTAGGAATGGGGATATTTATTATATAACCGCACCCATAATTCACTTAATCAGGAATTTGTGCAATGTAATATTTCCTATTTCTCTTTTTCGTATCTTTATTCCAACCGGGCTAATGTTCTAGTGAGTTACTGATACCATTTTCACGGTGTAGTTTTATTTATTCTGGAGGTTAACTGAGCACGGCCATTGTCCGTAGTTCCGTCACAGTGTATTTGACCAGGGCTTCCTTGGAAGCCTATCCCGGGGGCGGGTCTAAGGAAACTTAGACCCGTATTTATAAACCTCTGCCAGGGGCCTGCCAGACCTAGCAGGCTGCCAGTGTACGGTTTTGCGATTTATGAACGGCCTCCAGCCAATTCCAGTCGCCCCTTGAGCTCCTAGCAAGCCCCCAGATGGCAAGCCCCTAAGAGCGCTGCTGGCAAAGCTTCGTAAATACGACCCTTATTCGAGCCGGAATAAGTCGATCGAATGTCGAGCCCGTGGAATCCCCTTAGGCGCCTGGATGTGACTCTTTCTCCGCCAGATGTCGGTCTCACTAAACTATATCCAAGCTTTCTGGTCGGGAAAACGTGAAATTTTGTGAGGACGGAACATTGGCAGCTTTCATTTTGCTGGGCATTGATCCAAGCGTTGATCCAGATGGGACATGCATAAATCATTAAGGATCTGATTATTGGCACCTACCTCAATTGATTGATTGATTTTTTCATGTTTCCGGGCACGTCAACTGCTTCGGTCATTAGTCCCGTTAGTGTAGTGCATGTTTTTTCTCGGGAGATGGTGGTGATCTTCCCCCGCTGGATGGCGAGATCCGGCGCCGACCTACCGTCGGCTAGTGGGGTTTCCCCCTAACCAGGACTCCCCCACCAGCGGGGCACCGCCCCAGCCTGGACAAGCTCTGAGCTCCCGACCGGTCTCCCGGAATACGTGGTAGTGTAGTGCATGTTAGTGTAAGTGTGCGTATAAGGGGAGAGGATAGGACAAGGAAGAGGAAGGACAGATCGCGCGCGGTCCGTGGCCCGTTTGGTAGGGCACTACTCCGGCATTCGCTTGGTATTGATCGGAAAACTACCGATCAGAGCAGCTGGCCGCTAGAATTCTCCTCCAGACAGCGACTGAATTCGACCTAGCTGAAAAGCTAGTGACGAAAATCCTTCCGCCGTGGGGAGTGGGAACCTAGGACCTCCCGGTTAGAGGCGCTGCAGTGACATCAGTTGATGCACTGAGCTACCGCTACCGGTACCTACCTCTAGACGAAGCGAATCCCGCACCAGCAACTCAGTCTCAGTTGTACTCACGACCCTGCAGTCCCTGCACGTCACTCCGGCCGCACTCGACCCCTTTCCCTCGCCATTTCCCCGAAATGAGCAAGTGCGCTCGGGCACCGCAGACGGAGCGATTTCGCGAAACCGCGGCGGCCGACCGCGCCGCACAGCGCATCGCGCCGCTCATTATGCGCAATCTCGCCCCAATCTGCAGCTTTTTAATTTAGACGAGCGAGGGAGGGAGCGGACGGCTTTCTGCACGGGAGGGCAGTCGAAGAGGAGGAGGTGGCGAGAGAAAGGGTAATGGGGGTGGCAAGGACTGTGGCGGTAGTGGAGACGAAGGTGAAGGCGGGGGCGGTGGCGGTCGCATGTGGAGGTAAAGGAGAAGGCGGAGGTGGAGGCGAAAGCACAGTCGTATGCGGGGGCCAAGATAGAGAAGAGACGGAGGCGGAGGCGAGGGTGGAGGCCAAGACAGACATACTATGTGAAGGTGAAGGTAAAAGCTGTAGCAGTAGCGGTGGCGGAGACGATGGTGGAGATGATGGTGGAGACGATGGTGGAGACGATGGTGGAGACGATGGTGGAGACGATGGTGGAGACGATGGCGGAGACGATGGCGGAGACGATGGCGGAGACGATGGTGGCAGTGGAGATGGCGGAGGCAATGGCCACGGAGATGGCGGAGATGATGGGGATGGCGGTGGAGACGGCGGAGGTGGTGGTGATGGCGGAGGCGGTGGCGGTGACGATGGAGATGGTGGAGGGGGTAGCGGTGGAGATGGCGGAGACGATGGCGGAGACGATGGCGGAGACGATGGCGGAGAGGATGGCGGAGACGATGACGAAGACGATGGCGGAGACGATGGCGGAGATGATGGCGGAGACGATGGTGGCAGTGGAGATAGCAGAGGCAATGGTCACGGAGATGGCGGAGGTGATGGCGATGGCGGTGGCGGTGGAGACGGCGGAGGCGATGCTGATGGCGGAGGCGGTGGCGGTGGCGATGGAGATGGTGGAGGGAGTAGCGGTGGAGATGGCGGAGGCGGTGACGGTGGAGATGGCGGAGGCGGTGGAGATGGCGGAGGCGGTGGAGATGGCGGAGGCGGTGGAGATGGCGGAGGCGGTGGAGATGGCGGAGGCGGTGGAGATGGCGGAGGCCGTGGAGATGGCAGAGGCGGTGGAGATGGCGGAGGCGGTGGGGATGGCGGAGGCGGTGTCAGTGGCGGTGGCGGAGGTGGAGGCAAAAGCAGACTTTTACGGAGGCGGGGGGTGGCGGTAGCGCGGGAGACGGGGCCGTGAAGAGGGGAGGCGTCTCCCCAACGCCTCCGCAGCGTGACGCCCTTCCTCCCGGCGCCGGCGAATGCAGTCAGCTTCATCTCCCCTAATTTAATAATAAGGCCTCCAATTAAAATAGTGCGTTCGCTTCGAGTGACCGCGGCCAGCTCGCCGGTCCGGCCGTCACTCGAAAACCGTACAGCATGGAAAGCGGGGGAGAAAAAGGGCCCTTTTTAAGAAACGGAAATGCGTCATAGAGACTATAAACAGGTGCGAACACGGATACAAGGCCTCCAGAGAGATGTGCGGCGGAAATGTGTAATTAGGCAGGGCCGCCAATTAGGACCGAAGCAATTATAATGTGGGTAACGTACACCGGCAGATAAGCGAGCTGTGCAGGTGTAGAGGGGACGGCGTGGGCGGGGCAGCGGCGCAGCGAGAATCGCACGGGATGTGCTACGGAGGGGTCAGCGGGGTGTGCAAATAGTGTCGGAAGACGCATAATGGATAGGATGATCAAGAAGACAAGGGGAACGGAAGAATGTGACGGGTTGGCTGGCGGGGCGGAAGGCGATGGCAAATGAATTGCCGTAGCTGATATGGACAACGCACGGTGGCAGTGGGCAGTGGTGGACCGCTGTAATAAGCACCAGTGGGAGGCGATGGTGATGTTGGAGGGGGCAGTGGGGGGGGATGGCGGTGCACCCGCCGTTTATCTCGCGTGCAGGCACTTCCTACGCGTTTAGTGTTGAGCTTGTATGAGCCGCTCCTTCCCGGTGGATGAACAGTAGGTGTTGAAAGGAATGAGAACTAGAGAGGAAGAGGAGGAGGATAGAATTAACTTTGTGAACAGCCGCGTTGACGTATGAATAAAAGGAGAATAATGAATGTGCTTTACATGTGGTAAAGTAAATAACATGAGTCGTGCTAATCTACATAAAGAGCATGTACATAAATAGTGGTTTGTTTTGTGAAATGGTGAAAGGGTCATTATGTGTTATTGATTTTATATGACGTACACAACATTTTCGCATTAACACATTTCATTGTATACAAATAAGCATACCCTAAGAATTGTATTCCTAAGAACCATCAAAATTAATCATCACACGTAATTGAGCAATAGTGTATTATTTTCCTTAATAAAAATATTACACAATAATTAACTTAAAATTATTTAAACCCCGCCAATAACTTTATAATATTAATGCGAAGGAAATTTAGACATTCATTTCTTTTATCCAATATCTTATCTTGTTCGTATACATACACCACAACCATTGAGGAATAATATAATAGACAACTATATCAACGATGACTGGAATGTGTGTTTTGCCTTGCATCACACGTCACACACAGGTGATGAACACACACACACACACACACACACACACACACACACACACACACACACTGCTTGCCAGAGCGAAGCAGACACCTCTTGCGTTTGCGTAATGAGGCCGGAGCCGCAACTTTTTGCGCCCCGGGAGGCCGCAAGGCGCATCAAGAGGGGGATTCATTCGAAAGAACAATACAAAGACAAAGAGCGTGATATGCGTCGTGCGCGGCCATTAATCTACCTGGAGACTAACGGGAGTTACTGGGAAGAAGAAGAAGAAGAATAAACGGGAGAGGAGACCAAGATCGCTATAATGAATGAACGCATGATGCACGGTTGTGCCACAGCAACCGGTGGCAGTTCCACAGCACAGTACGGTCGACACTGATTAGAGTGAACTCGGATATAGTGAATTCTCGGTTATAGTGAACTTAAGTCACTGGTCCGGTTTCACTTACATTACATATAAGCTTAATAAGATTCGGATCTAGTGAACCTGAACCTTGGCTTTAGTGAACGTAGGAAATGAATCCGGAAAATTATGTTGATCTCGTATGTTATTAGGAGAGTTGAAGGGCCTTCGGAGAGTGGGACGGTGTTCCAATAGTGGAAGAGGCATTGGAATGTGCCAAAACTGTACTACGATACTTACAGACAGGACAATGAAGAATCAAGGATGGAGAGAGAACGAAATCTGGATAAGGATCTAATGAAAAATGTACAAAGCAAACCATTGAAAATTTATTATTTTACGTACAACTAAAGATATTGACATTTTCAGTTCGTGCTGTTAATGAATTTTGCTGTATCTCTATTTTATTGAAATCAATACTTGTGGAGAAATTCTATTTAATTTTTATATCATCGGATATTGTGAACCTCTGATATAGTGAACCAAACCAGTCAGTTCCCAGAAGTTCACTGTAACCGGAGTCCACTGTACTCTGCAAAGATAGAGGAAACGGGGGTTGCATTGTCCTTGCGGGAGAGTAACTATCGTTTGGGTGGTTCCTACAATTCTTTGGGTGAGTGAGTGGTTTTCTGCTTATATTCATGTGGTCCGTGTTTCGACGAAAATATTCTACTGTTCCTATCAAGACATTCCAAGAGTCAGAATAATTTTGTATACATTTCGTAAGATTATTTGTAATTTCCCCATAAATTTAAAACGTTTTTAACAAATCATATTTCTCAGTGCAAAAGGGATTCTACCTTTTTAAAGGGAGGATCTAAAAAGTTTCACATATTTTCAATTTTTTCTTTTTTTTCTTTTCTAACACAAGCAGTCTCAAAAACAAAGGTATTTGTTTTTCACAGAACATTATGTATACTAATTTGTTTGTGGTTTAATTGTCAGGGTTTCTGTCTGACATGAAGTTCACTTCATGACGAAGAATTTTTACATGGGCCATTTGCTTGATTATATGCTTGATAAAGTAATTTACTTGGTTAACGTCAATTGTGAAAATATTGATTATTATTTAGTAAATATAATAAATAACGCAAGAAAGCAAAACCAATTGACTTTATGGATTCGTAATGTACCTCTCCCAACAGGAGGTATCAGCAGTAATAATCATCCTTTAGATGCTGATAAATTGGAGAAAAAAGGAAAGAATATTCTTATAAAATCAAGTAACTTGCGTCCGTCTTTCACTCACGTTCTATACTCACTTAGACCCTTCCAATCCATCAGTGGAGACAAATGAGTGGTCAGTCATCATCGGTGGGTGTCAGTCTCCTGGCAGGGAACTAATAATGTTTGCAAAAAGATTCAGAATATTTGAAGAAGTTTCTCTAAAAACGTCGTCTGCCTTTTTTTAACACTGCGAATAAGCGATAGCCATGTAAATGTGACTCCCGTGAGGCCCACGGCATCCAGAAGATGATTTTCAAGAGTCGCTTGAGATTTATCGCACGGACGCAGCTGCGTACGGTATGAAGTGAAGGGTTCGAATCAATCGGAAGGAAATTATCTTTTGATAGGATAATTTTAAGTATAGGATATACGATAGCGCTAATGAGATAATGCTCTTTTGTTTGATACTTTCAAATAGAAAATTATATTTTAAGATAAATATACAAGAATGGAAGGGTATGATCTAGAATCGGAGCTTGAAAATGTATAAATTTTCTTTCATAATCCATCTGATGATACACTGAAAGAATGTACTCAGATTAATTTCTCCAGCACCGTATTTTGGGATGGAAGTGGCTGAAGCCTCCAAAGACCATCCGAAAAGAACAGTTGCGACCACACATTTTTAGTATTTTCTATTACCTTCCAATTCTTAATAGGTACTACGTACTTAATATTACCCTTTAATTTTTTACGTACGACGCCCGAAGATTAAAGAACGAGACAACTGCATGTTTAAAGTTTCTTTTTCTTTAGCGACAGACCTCAACCTAGCTATGCAGCAATTGTCGAAAATCCTGCCTCACTCAAGACTTGAACTTCAAGACCGCCCGGTCACAGGCATTGCAGTGATCAATTGAAGGGCTCAGTAGAACAAGGGGCTATCCCACTTTCACCTAGTTCTGAGATATGGAGGGTTTTACCAGAACTTTCATAAGAACACTCTATACAATTTTAAACCTTTAAACACAGTGCACTTGCTTGTAAGTCCATGCTAAATTTAAATTACATATTACACTAAAAGAATAACATTTGAAGTTTCACTTAATGCTAATAGCTCAATTTCTCAACAACAAAAAGTGGGGGTAGTCCCTTGTTCAATTTAGTTCTTCAATTGACACCCTGAGCCACCTTTGTTGGTTTGATAGTCCGATCCATCCATTGATTGATTGTTAGTGATTCTGGGTGCGTCAACTAACGAGGTCATTAGTACCATAAGTGTAGTGCATGTTTTTAATCGGGGGGTGAGAAGATGGTGGTGGTGGTGAACTTTCCCGCTGGAAGGCGAGATCCAGCGCCGATCTATCGTCAACTAGCGGGTTTTTCCCCAAGCAGGTATCTCCCACCATTGGGGCATCGCCCCAGCCTGGACAAGCTCTAAGCTCCCGACTGATCTCCCGGCATGTATAGTAGTGTAATGTATGTTAGTATGTATGTTAGTAGGAAGAGAAAGGAAAGATTCTGCGCGGTCCGTGACCCATTTGTTAGGGTACTGCTCCGGCATTCGCCTGGTGTTGATCGGGGAAACCACGGAAAAATACCAATCAGAGCAGCCGCTAGAATTCTCCTCCAGAAAGCGACTGAATTCGACCTAGCTGAAGAGCTAGTGTCGAAAATCCTGCCGCCGTGGGGAGTGGGAACCTAGGACCTCCCGGCCAGAGGCGCTGCAGTGCCATCAATTGATGAACTGAGCTACCGCTCCCGGTCCTTCCTTCAATTGATGCCGTGAGCCACCTTTGTTGCTTTGGTAGTCCGAGATGAAGGACCCATCGAGGTGGCTAGAGCTAGCGAAAGGTCGAATTTCAACGCGGAGAGGGGTTCTGCTGAGTCCTTCAATTGATGCCATGAGCCACCTCTGTTGGTTTGGTAGTCCGAGATGAAGGTCCCTTCGAGGGAGGTAGAGTTAGCGAAAGGGGGAATTTCCACGCGCGGGGCAGGGGGGTGCCGATGTGCCCGGTGGGTGGGGGCGGGGGGGCTAATCGAGCGCGCCCCGTCGCGACGGCCGGCAATTAGTGGAGCGGCGTTGGACAATGGCCGCCGTGACGAGAGGAACCGATTGTAATCAGCGAGCGCATCGCCAGCAGGCCACATGAAAGGCTAGCGGCAACACAACACACGTCGCGAATCACGTCCTACCAGCTCTGTTTTGTTACTCCTCGGTTGCTTGGTTAGTGATTCCGGGCGCGTCAACGGCTTAGGTCATTAGTCCCGTAAGTGTAGTACATGCTTTCATCGGGAGATGGCGGTGATCTTCCCCCGCTGGATAGTGAGATCCGGCGCCGACCTACCGTCGGCTAGTGGGGTTTCCCCCTAACCAGGACTCTCCCACCAGCGGGGCACCGCCCCAGCCGGGACAAGTTCTAAGTCCCCGACCGGTCTCCCGGAATGTGTGATAGTGCAGTGCATGTTAGTGTAAGTGTGTGTGTTGGGGGAGAGGGTTGGACAAGGAAGAGGAAGGAAAGATCGCGCGCGGTCCGTGGCTCGTTTGTTAGGGTACTGCTCCGGCATTCGCCTGGTGTTGATCGGAACCATGGAAAACTACCGATCAGAGCAGCCGGCCGCTAGAATTCTCCTCCGGACAGCGACGGAATTCGACCTAGCTGACAAGCTAGTGTCGAAAATTCTGCCGCAGTCAGGTCTCGAAGCTAGGACCTTCCGGTCAGAGGCGCTGCAGTGACATCAGGTGATGCACTGAGCTACCGCTTCCAGTTTACTCCTCGGCATTTGAAAACTTTTCCGCAATCGTAAGTTAGTAAATGTTAATGCTCTTCATATATCGTTTATGTCCCTTCGTTAAGACAATATGTCCATTTTTTTCTTCATGTCTTTCAAAGTAAATGAAGAAATAATGGTGTTCAATGATATTTCGTTTTTCATATTTTTATACATTCTTCGCTAGTTTAATTTTTATTTTTATCGGAGTTGAAAATTATACATTTGAATTCAAATTCAACTTCAAATTTTCAAATAGCAAGAGTCTAATTTTAAACTTTCAACTTCATATTGAGGGAAGTTCTTCATGAGCATTCGTCGAAGTGTGATTACAAAGGCTGTGTGACAGATTCAATCAATATTGAATATTTCAGTTTGTAAACAATTTCGAAGTAGTTTCAGCCCAGATCTTGTAGCAACTCATATTTGAGATGGATATGCTGAGGTAATGGCAACCACAATATATATGATTCTCTTCATTTTTATATATGAAACATGGTTTTTCCGACCGCTACGCCTAACACTTTGTTATCTAGTCGCCTTCTTTCGCGTGTATTTTGGTCTACAGTTTTTGATATTTTTCAACATCATTATGCAATGGGCATTGTGTAATGTGTGTTACAAGTGCTACTTCTGAAACGAAGTGTCTTAAAGTATTGTATTTATGCAGTAAGGAGACAACACGAGCCATAAAGATTGTTAAACAGGTTTTGTATCCTCATCACAACTGTCGACAAGCTGCAATTATATGACATAAACACAAACTCGTTGGTTCAAGCACATAATTTATTCTTGTCGACGAAAACAAAAGTGCGTGCCACGGAAATACGTCGGATTGTCGTGAATGTAATCAGGTTGAACTTTATGTAAAACCCTACGGTACGGGAAGTTTCCAATAAAATGAGTTGTTTGAATATTCCGTAATAGTGCAGTTCCATTTTCCGTTACGCAACTCATTTCTATGTACATCATTTTCCTTCATCTTCTTGTTCCCTGAGTTCTTAGAACGTAATTCAAGATTCACATAAATCATAACTAAATTAAGTAAAAATCAATGTAAAGCAATTACTGAACGATTTATAATCATAAAATGAAAAGATACATGTATAAAATAGATTAAATAACATTAATTTTTCTGTGCAAAAACAAACATCAAATTTGGATTTCTGACCAGTTAACGAGATGATTGAGCCCCCATTACTTGTTTGCTGATTCCTCACTTAGCGTCGAATCTTTATTACCTTAACATATTTCGTTTTAACCAATAATTATGTCTAATGCCCAGAAATTCCATGTTCATTCACCCACCTTCGAATATTCCAGGAATTTTCGGAAATTGGCACCTCTGTGGCTTTCTGATTTATCAATTAATTTTGATAAATTCCATACTTGCCACCATAGACCATCTCAACAACAATATTAGTCATTCTTTATTTACCTTTTTCCCCTGACTGAGCGAATACATTAGGCCGAGATTTGGGGAAAAATTTACTTTCTGAGGAGCATTTGGCAATTTTGTTTTGTATGCCAACAATACGATATGGCACACTGTGGATTTTTCGTCCTTCGAAAATTTAGAGTAGATATCACTGCAAAAATAACAGTTCCGTCTCTCATCACACGTAACCTAGTTAAAGGGACTGGCAGAATTGCATTTCACCCACTGTTTCGTCCCAAAACCTGAGGACTGCGATTTTTTCTGCGGCACGGTGTCGAATACGTCTACAAACCTAATTTTAGCGTGCTGAATGGAATTGTTTTTTTTGGGGGGGGGGTATTTAAGTTCGCATCAACACCTAGGTCATTAGCGACCACTATTGGGGTTAACGTTATGGTAAATATGAAGATGCAAGGAAATAACGATGATAATGTATGTTAGAAAAATACTTCGTAATGCGTAAATACTAAATTAACAAAGAATATGAACAGTCGGTTTGTTTTATTAGAGGGAAGTGGGTTAGGGAAGAATGGCAACAGTGGCTAGTCTCTTTAACCAATTAATCTTGTAATAATAACTTGTTCTTTTCTTCTTAATGTGGTTGTTTTGGATATTTGAGTCTTGTAACATATTTTCATACAACATGAAGATTGAATGTTGAAACTGGGGAAACTTTCCACTGATGTGGAAACTTCCTACCCCTTACTAATAAAAAAATACCTTTTTTAATGTTATAATAAAATCATTTAAAAAATCGTGTATATACTGGTGAATATTCAATAAATGGGTTGCATTTTCAGCAGTTAAATCAGCTTTTTCATTTTCAGAGTTTCTTTTATATTTTCTTTCATTTTCAGGACTGTTTATAAGTAACAAAGGATATTGGAGGTCACCATCGTGATGAATACCATGCTACCGAGGGTTAGCAATACAGACAGACAAAGTGCTCAATCTCACTGGCATTCAGGCATGAGATTCAAACGATTTAAGGGCAAGGTATCAAAACTGATAGTACCAAATTCATATTAAGAAAAAATATATTTGATACAGCAGAACAAGTGTCATTCTCGAAATTAGGTTTGGTATAATATAAATAACATTTTATGCTACAAAATCACCGCAGACCTGTGCAATACATTATATTGCGCAGGTAGGGGTGGGGAGGTCCTTGCACTTTTTGCGCATATAAAAATTGCGTAGCAAGTTGAGGAACCGTCAGGGAAATGGACGAAGATGAATCAAGCGACTGTGATGGGAAAGAAAAGAAAATGGAATTGGGGAAACGTATGAGTTACTCTGGAAAACTTACAGCAGACAGGAGACCACGGAAAAAAGGAAATAAATGTAGAGGCTTCCGAGAATGTGAGGAAGAGTGAGTGCGGGTTGATGCCAGACACAACTATTTAGGTCATTAGTCCTGGACGAATAGTGTATTATGTGCCCTGAGAAGTAGCGATGTGCTTACACTTCTGAGATGTGACGTCCGATACCGACCAACACGTTAGTGCACAGGGTTTCACGGAGCCCCCATTCCGTCCTCTCACTGCCTACACCTCTAGGCTAACGACGTGAGTATAACCGGAACCTGGGCAACCTAACGGTAGGAATCATTTACCCGCCGGACTTTTCTATGTGGATATCAGAGATTCCAAGATATCTCCTTCACCCAATCCTGCCCAAAGGTCGACGTGTCAGAGGCCCAACTGGTGGGTTACCGGGCAATCCCGGCAACCAGGAGCTTAGATTCGCCTATTCACTGCATCCACCGTGAAGCTACGTGAGTGCCGCCGCGAAACTCAGGGTCAGGATGGTCGCCTACGACTTTTCACCTAGGTCACCGTGATTCCCCCCTGCGGGGGTAAATCAGCTCAACAGGAACAACGAACGCCAGCAGATAACTAGAGGAAGAAAAACGAGAACGAGAAAAAGGACGGTCGGCGGTGAGCTACTCTATTTAGGGCCTTATAACACCCATATAATGTAGTGAAGACCATTTCAGTGGCGCATTCCCTTGTACCACCTTCTTACAGGAACTAAAATAGGAACTTCTGCCAAGGATACTTAAAGCGTACGTGGCTGCTGTGTGGGTCCGCGAGACGCAACCAGGCGTGTATGTTACAAAATATAGCGCCGACGTTCGCACTTTCTTCAGCATTTTTTAAGCATGAATATTATAAACAATTTAGCATGTAGATGACACTTTTCGTATTTCTCACCTAATTATTATGTGCGGAAGTGGGTGAACCTAACCTGCAAATGTACCCGGTGACACTCGCGCCTTCTATACAAGCACCCTCAATCTTTATCTCAGATTTTGATGCAGAGCTGTCACACTTAAGGCAAATTTATGTTACTAAGGCAAAATTGAAACCTGTAACCAATCCATGTTTAATGGAAATGTCTGATGTTTTAGTAGGGGCAAATATACCGTTCGAAAAAGTAGCAAATCCCTGACTGTCTCGCCGCCTTCGCCGCCGCCTTCGCCGCTGCCTTCACCGCCGCCTCCACCGCCGCCTCAGCCGCCGCCTTCGCCACCACTTCGCTGCCATTTTCGCCGTCACCTCCGCCGCCACCTCCGCCGCCGCCTACGCCGTCATCGTCATCGTCGCCGTCGCCGTTTTCGCCTGCACCTCCGCCGCCACCTACTCCGCCGCCTACGCCACCGCCTTCCCCGCCGCCTTCGCCGCCTAACGGCGACCGGCGCGCCGGCGAGTTGCTCGTCGCAATCAAGGCGGCCTCCCGCGGCGCGCGCACGCGCCCACAAAGGCGAGCGGGCGGAGGAGGCGGCGGCGGCAGCGGCGGCGGCCGCCGTGCGATTCACGCATGGCGGCGGACCGGCGCTGCCGCCACCGGGTCGCCGCCTCGACTCCCGGGCCGGAGCAACGGCCCGGCCGAAGGACGCCGCCGCCGCCGCCGTCTCGTCCGCGCGCGCGCTTCCGCCGCCTCGCGGGCCTCGCCCCCTGACGCCCCCGCCGCCGCGCCCGACCGCGCCCTCGCCGCCCGGGCGACGCCCATTCACAGGGCGGCGTTGCGCGTCATCTCTTCTGCAAACCTGCGACTGCGCTGGGAAAGCAGTGGATTCACATGGCGATGAATCATCGGTGCATCATGCAATGTTCATTCTGTATCCCCGCATCTCTTCAAAGTATGCTTCTTAATTTACCTCTTTCTCGTCAAAATTAACTTTTTTCCAAATATTGTTCTTATCCAAGAAATAATTTTCTCTTACAGTTAGATTGTGTTTATTTGCACTTTTACTGTAATTAGTTTGTTCTGCACACAGCATTCAGCTTAATTGATATTGAACTTTAATTTAAACACCTACGGTATGGAATTATTCGAGATTAATTCCACGGTGTTCTAACAAAGATTGTTCAAGACCACTTCCAATACTCAAATACTAATCCAATTTTTTGTGCTTCCCAAAATATATCAAATATGTCCCTGTATCGAGAACATATTGCTGCCTGTTTTTTTCGGACTTCTCATGACTTAGGCAACTCAGGGCTTCATTGATATCACTGCAGTACCTCTGACCAGGAAATCCTAGAGCAATAGTCCTTACTATGGCAGGATTTTCGAAACAAGCGAGTTAGCTTGATTGAGCTCAGTCGCTGTCCGGAGGAGAATTCTGGCCTGATCGGTAGGTTTCCATTGAACTTTCGATCAACACCAGTCGAATGCGGAAGCAGTATTCTAGCAAACGAGCCGCGCGCGATCTCTCCTTCTTCTATCTTGTTCTATCTTCATCCCTTTCTTACACACACTTTATTTTACATGCACTACACTACCACATATGTCTGGAGCTTAGAGCTGGTCCCGGCTGGAGCGGTGCCTCGCTGGAGGAAGGTACCTGGTTGGGAAAACCCCCAAATAGCCATCGTATATACAACGGCGCCGGATTTCACCATCCAGCTGGAGAAGATCTCCGCTCCCTCCTACAATCACCTACGGGGGGTAATGACCTTACCAATTGACACGGCGTGCCCGGAAGCACTAATCAATCAATCGTTCTCTACCTTCCCCCTCCTGGGGCGGACGCCAGCCTCCTTCGGCATTCTGAAGATGTGGAGTCTTCACCCCCCTCGCCGCTAGACGCGGCGGCTATCGAGTGCGTGCAAAGCGTCACGATTCCCCCGCGCTCAAATTAGGACACTGATCGGCGAATGATGCATTGGATCGTGCGCGGACTCTGTTGGAATGCGAAAGCGGCAAATTAGGACAATGATTGGCGAATGATGCATTGGATCGTATGGGCGCTCTGTGGAAATGCAAGAGCGGGAAATTAGGGCAATGATCCGCGAATAATGCATTGGATCGTGCGTGAGTTCTGTTGGAATGCGAAAGCGACAAATTAGGACAATCACCGGCGATGACGCATTGAATCGTGTTGGCGCTCTGTTGGAATGCGAGAGCGGAAAATTAGGACAATGATCAGCGAATGATGCAGTGAATCGTGCGTGAGTTCTGTTGGAATGCGAAAGCGGCAAATTAGGACAATGATCGGCGAATGATGCAGTGGATCGTGCGCGCCCTCTGTTGGAATGCGACAGCGGTGGCGGGATGGTGGGCATGGGAGGGATGTGAGCGGAGCGGCACCGGAGAAATGAAAGGAGAGCGAGTTCTCTTCACACCGGCATGAGCAGGCGATGGAGGCGGAAGGTAAGTGTTGCGGAAGTCAAGTGTTGCTTGTTACTTGCTGTGGTGGCTCAGGGCAACAATGGATGTCATACAGTGCTTGTGAATGCGTGGTCATAGTTCCGACGGTGGCAAGAGTTTCGACATAGCAACAAGGTAGCTAGGCCGAATTCAATCGCTGGCTGGAGAAGAATGCTAGCGGCCGGTGGCTTTTTGTGGTTTCCGGCTAGCTTTTTGTGGTTTCTGCGATCAATAGCTGGCGAATACCAGAGCAGTACCCTAACAAACCAGACACAATACAATCTTTCATTTCTTTTCCTTTCCCTATTCTCAACTCTTAGACACACGCGCGCTTACACACTACCGCACACACCGCTTGACCTCCATCGGGAGATTGGAGCTTGTCCCAGCTGACTCTGTGATCCGCTAAAAGGAAATACCTCGATTGGAAAAACCGGGTGCGGTAGCTCAGTGCATCAACTGATGTCACTGCAGCGCCTCTGACCGGGAGGTCCTAGGTTACACTCCACACGGCGGCAGGATTTTCGGCACTAGCTTTTCAGCTAGGTCGGATTCAGTCGCTGTCTGGAGGAGAATTCTAGCGGCCGACTGCTCTGATTAGTAGTTTTCCGTGGTTTCTCCGATCAACACGAGGCGAATGCCGGAGCAGTACCCTACCAAACGGGCCACGGACCGCGCGCGATCTGTCCTTCCTCTTCCTTGTCCTATCCTCTCCCCTTACACACACACACATACACTAACATACTCTACACTACCACATATTCCGGGAGACCGGTTGGGAGCTTAGAGCTTGTCCTGGATGGGGCGATGCACCGCTGGTGGGAGAGTCCTGGTTAGGGGGAAACCCCACTAGCCGACGGTAGGTCGGCGGCGGATCTCGCCATCTATTTAATATTTATTTATTTAATTATTTAATTATTTAGTCAAAAACAGTCAAAAACTTTATGTGACGTATGGTGGAGAAAATCATCTGCGCACGCTTTCTTGAGTTTCAGAATTCCTTCCCTACAATTTAACTATAAATAGTTGAAAGATTAATAATAATAATAATAATAATAATAATAATAATAATAATAATAATAATAATAATAACAAATTTAAAAAAGCGAGAGATTAACATTTCAAAAACTAGATATTTTCGTTTCCAAATTATCGAAAACTTATTTTTAACGGTAAAGAAACGAACAGACTTGATTTTTCTGTATTGTTAACAAAATAGAAACTCACCCTAAGCCCTACTACCACTACAAGCAAAGGAAAGTTCAACAAAACGTGCGCATAGTGAAGCTACATTTACGTCCAGAAGCAAATCAAGGGGCCATCTCAGCATTTGCTCAATGGATCAGGGAAACTGGACAAAAAAAATCCAGCATCACCGCCATCTCCCGAGAAAAAAAACATGCACTACACTAACAGGACCAATGACCAAAGTAGTTGACGCGCCCGGAAACACGAAAAAATCAATCAATCAATCAATTGGAAGAACTACAAACTGACGTGTAGAGCGGCGCCAGATCTCGCCATCCTCCGGGAGAAGAACACCGTCACCTCCCGTGATTAAAACATGTATCTTACTTAATTAACGGAATTAATAACCATACGGAATTGCCACTTACGGAATTAATAACCATAACAATTGACGCGCTCGGAAACACGGAATAAGCAATCAAGTGTTACGTTGGAAATGTTTTTGTCAACAAGAAATGACGGAACCACACGATTCGGAAAGTTTAATTCCAGGCTACTTCTATTCATTCATATTTTCTAGAAAACACACTTTGTACGACAAATAGTGTGAATGCAGAATTCTTCCCCTTTCAACACCTGCTGTTATTGAAATTCTCTGAATGTTGCGAAAGTTATTGTTTTATAGAAATTGACATAAACAGAAATTTCTTTGTGATGAAATCTCGTACAAGAAAACAAAGTGGCAAAGGAATGATGCAGAAGGCAGCAAATGCATCTACAAGACGATCTTACAGGAATGCATGAGAAAAACCTCTCGGGGATTTAAAGTTAAATGAAGTAGAAGGAAGTAATAATAGCATTAAGGACGGTAGAAGAACTTGGGGAAACGGGTAACGAGTATGAATACGAGAGAAACTGGGAACCACAAACGTTGTCTTAAAACTTGAGTATTGGTAGCTCTGTTGGGACAAAGTGAAAGAGAGAAATCACAGATAATATAGAGACAGTCGGATCTGCGGAGACAGCGGAATGGGTGGTAAAGAAATGAGCTTAATAAAGCTGACACTCTTTGCCAATGAAGAATAGAGTGAAATTAAATTTATACATTTTTCTTTGATGTGTGTATGCGCGCGTGTGTATGTGCGTTTATTTGCGTGTGTGCGTGCGTTCGCGCGCGCGCGCGCGTGTGTGTGTGTGTGTGTGTGTGTGTGTGTTACGTCGATTACCCCAGCAAAAGGTTCTTAATTCCTCCACGTCTCAGCTCGACCCAGATCTCCTACGCCTATTCGGGGTTTCCCGATCAAAAGAGTCCTTGGTCAGTTGTTTTGGGATCTGCTAGAGCGTTAATCTACAATTAAACCAGAAATCGATCGATCAAAGCAAGCATTATTAACCTGCCGGTGGTCGTCTTCAGAACAAGTGTTTAGTTGTGTCGACAATACTGCCAACCACCGCTGAGAGCATGTAGCACCGCATGGGTTTACAAAGCTCGGCTGGAGTCCCCCAGCAACACACTCTATTTAAGGCTGTCGAAATCTTACTTAATACACTGAAACATAAGTATATGGCCAATGTCTACACCATTTCTTTCCACGGCTTTACAATGGAGTTGCTAAGCGAAACATTTTTGGAAGAATTGGAAGTCGTGAACACCGTCGAAGACTGGAAGATGCCTGGATTGATTGATTGTTTCTGGGCGTCAACTACTAAGGTCATTCGTCCCGTAAATGTAGTGAACGTTTTATCATGGGAGGTGGCGTTGATCTCTGCTCGCTGAATGTCGACCTAAGTCGGCAGCAGGGTTTTCTCCTAACCAGGTATCTCACAGCCTGGACAAGCTCTAAAGGCGGCCCCACACATTCGTTTTTCGGCGAGTAGCAAACAATCATCCAAGTAGAGTGGATGATTTGCTTGCTAATTGCCGAGTGACGAACATTCGTTGCTCGCCTTACCCACCGCGAGTCGGTCTTTCGGACACATCAAAGAAAGCTAACATTTCGCGAACACATCATCTGTTCGGAATTCGACTAGTTCGCTGCTCGACGAAAGATGAATGTGGCAACAAAAAAGAGGAGAGAAAAATCGCGCGCGGTCACTACCCCGTTTGTTAGGGTACAGCACAGATATTCGACACGTGTTGATCGGCTAAACCACTCAAAACCGTAGCCGGCCGCTGTAAGACAAGGGCTGTATTCGACCTAGGTATGTAGCTGGTGACGTAAAAATCCTGCCACGGTCGGAACTCAAACCCTAGGACTTGGCGGTCAGAAATACTGCTGTGACATCAATCGATGCCCCGAGCCACCTAAGGCGGAAAGTTGCGGCGATCGGGTTGCTTGTGAAGCAGACTCAGACCCTAGGACTTGGCGGTCGGAGGCACCGCTGTGACGTCAATTGATGCCCCGAGCCACCTAAGGCGGTGAGTTGCGTGGAGCGGTTGCTTGGGAAGCGAACTGAAACCCTAGGACTTGGCGGTCAGAGGAACTGCTGTGACGTCAACTGATGCCCAGAGCCACTTAAGGCGGTGAGTTGCGTGGAGCGGTTGCTTGGGCAGCAGACTCAATCCCTAGGACTGGGCGGTCAGAGGCACTGTTGTGACGTCAATCGATGCCCCGAGCCACTTAAGGCGGTGAGTTGCTTGGACCGGTTGCTTGTGAAGCAGACTCAAACCCTACGACTTGGCGGTCAGAGGCAATGCTGTGACGCCAATTGATGCCCCGAGCCACCTAAGGCGGTGAGTTGCGTGGAGCGGTTGCTTGGGAAGCGAACTGAAATCCTAGGACTTGGCGGTCAGAGGCACTGCTGTGACGTCAATCGATGCCCCGAGCCACCTAAGGCGGTGAGTTGCTTGGAGCGGTTGCTTGTGAAGCAGACTCAAACCCTAGGACTGGGCGGTCAGAGGCACTGCTGTGACGTCAATTGATGCCCCGAGCCACCTAAGGCGGTGAGTTGCTTGGAGCGGTTGCTTGGGAAGCGAACTGAAACCCTAGGACTTGGCGGTCAGAGGCACTGCTGTGACGTCAATTGATGCCCCGAGCCACCTAAGGCGGTGAGTTGCGTGGAGTGGTTGCTTGGGCAGCAGACTCAATCCCTAGGACTGGGCGGTCAGAGGCACTGCTGTGACGTCAATCGATGCCCCGAGCCATCTAAGGCGGTGAGTTGCTTGGAGCGGTTGCTTGTGAAGCAGACTCAAACCCTACGACTTGGCGGTCAGAGGCACTGCTGTGACGTCAATTGATGCCCCGAGCCACCTAAGGCGGTGAGTTGCGTGGAGCGGTTGCTTGGGAAGCGAACTGAAACCCTAGGACTTGGCGGTCAGAGGCACTGCTGTGACGTCAATCGATGCCCCGAGCCACCTAAGGCGGTGAGTTGCGTGGAGCGGTTGCTTGTGAAGCAGACTCAAACCCTACGACTTGGCGGTCAGAGGCACTGCTGTGACATCAATTGATGCCTCGAGACACCTAAGGCGGTGAGTTGCGTGGAGCGGTTGCTTGGGAAGCGAACTGAAACCCTAGGACTTGGCGGTCAGAGGCACTGCTGTGACGTCAATCGATGCCCCGAGCCACCTAAGGCGGTGAGTTGCTTGGAGCGGTTGCTTGTGAAGCAGACTCAAACCCTACGACTTGGCGGTCAGAGGCACTGCTGTGACATCAATTGATGCCTCGAGACACCTAAGGCGGTGAGTTGCGTGGAGCGGTTGCTTGGGAAGCGAACTGAAATCCTAGGACTTGGCGGTCAGAGGCACCGCTGTGACGTCAATCGATGCCCCGAGCCACCTAAGGCGGTGAGTTGCTTGGAGCGGTTGCTTGTGAAGCAGACTCAAACCCTAGGACTGGGCGGTCAGAGGCACTGCTGTGACGTCAATCGATGCCCCGAGCCACCTAAGGCGGTGAGTGGCTTGGAGCGGTTGCTTGAGAAGCGAACTGAAACCCTAGGACTTGGCGGTCAGAGGCACTGCTGTGACGTCAATTGATGCCCCGAGCCACCTAAGGCGGTGAGTTGCTTGGAGCGTTTGCTTGGGCAGCAGACTCAATCCCTAGGACTGGGCGGTCAGAGGCACTGCTGTGACGTCAATCGATGCCCCGAGCCACCTAAGGCGGTGAGTTGCTTGGAGCGGTTTCTTATGAAGCAGACTCAAACCATACGACTTGGTGGTCACAGGCACTCCTGTGACATCAATTGATGCCTCGAGCCACCTAAGGTAGTGAGTTGCGTGGAGCGGTTGCTTGGGAAGCAGACTGAAACACTCACACTCTATGACTTGGTGGTCACAGGCACTCCTGTGACATCAATTGATGCCTCGAGCCACCTAAGGTAGTGAGTTGCGTGGAGCGGTTGCTTGGGCAGCGGTGACGCAACGTCCGCCGAAGCGGCAGCCTCCCGGAGCCGCGGAGGGTGGTCGTTGGCGGCGGCGGCGGCGGCGGAGCGCCGACCGGTCTCATTCAAGCGAGCGGTCACGGACGCGCGCCCAACACGCTGATAATCAATGCGCACTCCTACAAGACCTGCCACTCGCACGTGAAATGTGGGCGTGGGGCCACGTACACTAGGGCCCATCCATTGCCTTTCCGGGTACCCTCCGTGTTGTATCTCGATAATAATCGTCCGGAGAAATAGCTCCCGAGGGAAGTTATGTCTTGGGGAAAAGAGATTTTTACAAATGCGCAAACGAACCGAAATCTTGATGTGGAGCCGCACAGGCTGTTTCACTCAATATATCGTCCAGTGCAGTTTTCTTCAATAATGATACGTAATTCATCAATCTAGCGAGAGTTCCTAAATTTTGCATTGTTTATAATGCGAGCACTTTGGACCACTCGCTTTATTTTTTTACCTAGGCGACCTTTACGATTCAAAATTCGTTCATAATGATATTCCGTCTTTGTTGAATATCTCTACATCTGTGAAAACTTATAAGCATTTATCACTGTATGGTATGGTAAAGGAAATTTAATGTTTAAAAATCTAAAGGTAGTTGTGTAAATTAGACAGCAACTTGTAAGTCGAGTACTGGCACGTCGTGTTCCGAAATAAAATCGCAACGTTGATATTCCGGGGGCAACCTAAATGATGTTGTTGCTGCATCCAATACATTTGATTATTTTCTAAAGGAAAAACAGTGTCTTTGTAGATGAAATACACCATTTCCTATTAGATACTTGCTTGTGAACATCAAAGAAGACATTTTTTAAAGGAGAATCAACACTTTCATTTCTTAGAATGACAGCGAGATTACATGAGCTGATTTCGTAATGAAGAACCAAATACTGAATCTCATTAATTCATAATAAATTCGAACATTATTATAGTTACATTTCCTTCTTTAACTGTCATGCCTCTCGCCGGTATCCAAGTACAATTCATCATACAAATTGCATTACTTAAAATGTCCAATAACAACAGATGTTTACACTCCTCAGGAACATTTCTAGCGTTAACACGTATTCTTGTGAACTTGAATGAAATCTGCACTGAAAAAATATTTCTACCATTTCACCTGATCATTCTTAAATGTCGTTAGGAAAACATTTCCCTTCTGAGAAGATCCTTTTCCCCAATACACATACTCGTACTCGCATCTTCCGTGTTCAGATCCAACTTATCACATCCGCATCACAGCCCAATGCACCTCAGCCGCCGATGCTGGCGACCACAAGCGCATTGGGGAGGCGAGGGTTTCATCTTTCCCCAGCACAGTAGCCCTGGAAGGGAATTATGTTCTGTCAAAAGGAAATGTCCCATTTTTATTGGAGATTTTTTCGCAATTTTTTTTTTCAATTTTGACTAGTAAGTCTTTTTTACATTTCTTCGCTAGTTTTAAAGAATTTTTCGCGGATTTCATCGATTTTTATATAATATTGATACATACTTCAAATAATATTTACGAAATGCAAAAAATGTTCTTCAAAGAATTACTGAGTAGCCTATTCGATAACTTCGCTCATATTTTAATGTCAGCCGTTATGAGTTTGTAATTTAAGGTCCCTGTGACGCCTATCCGCACTATTGTCGGTTCGGTAGATTTCAGGATAACTAAAGACAGAGATTTCCTGGAAGAGAACAGTGCAAATCAACAGTTTGCCAGCTGAGTTCACTTGAACGAATCGAAGAAGCCTCGATTACATCAGTAACATAGTATCTAACAGCTTGAGTTGTTCATCTGAACTGCTTTTGATCAAATTTTGTGTTCTTTTCCTTTGATTTTGGGGCATTTTAGAATTGTACATTATGAAATGATGATGTATTGATGTGTACTAATATACGAGTGTGATATTACGATACGAGCGAATGTCGTAAACTTCACACGAGTGTGTTAATACCCAATACATCGAGTTTTATACGCTACTTCACTTTCTGCGACTTTTATAAGTTAAACTTTTACATTGAAACGTTTTGTGGCATTTGATATGTAGGATTTATCCAAGTCCACCTAGCACACAGCTCCCCAACCCTGCTCTCACGTGCTGCCTCAGGTGGTTGTGGTTTCTAGTCGGCCTGCGAGGGAGTACTGCGCTAGTCAAAGTGAAATAACGATAAAAATTATTTTAAATAATATTCCACAAAAAATTTCTAAAAATAAAAGAAATTAAAACTGAAAAACATAATATAATATCACATGCAATTTTAATGTACACAATCAAATCAAACATTTACTAAAACGATTCTCAATGATAAATTGACAATACTTCATTAGTAAGCTTCTCTGTGATTGGTCAAGAATCTGTAACATAATGAAATCTGTGTCGTAATGAGTACCATTATGCAACTAGTTGCAGCTATAAAATGACAGCATTATATAATTGGAGTAGAAAAACGTTTTAAAAGAATTTTATTGTTCATTTTTGTGGATGATTTAGGTCATCAAAATCCGCCCCTAAACATAACCATTCATTCAACTCAAGGTGACGGACAGAGCAGGGCAAGTGTAAAGTTTCACCGCTTCTACCTTCACCAAATTTCTACGTTATAACGTTTCAATTCAATAGTTAGTAATACCTTCAAATAACATCACGTGAATTCTTTAAAATTCTTTATTACAATGCATTTTAACTTTTTACAATTCGGTGTCTTACACAAAATTCTCTCTCTCTCATCGTCATCAACAACAACGTTGCCATCCGAATAAAAAAATATGATGAACAGTATTCGTAATTTATTTACGAAATAAGTGTGAGGCATGTGAGGCAAACATGTAATTGAATACGAATCGTTAAGGCGGCTCCACACATTCGGCATTCGCCGAGCAGCGAGCTAGTGCTCGCTCAATCCCGAGCAGTTGACATGTTCCGCGAATGTTCGCTCCCTTTGATGTGTTCACAAGACCGACCCGCGGTCGGTAGGGCAAACCCCGAATGTTCGTCACTCGGCAAATAGCAAGCAACTCATGCACACTACTCGGAATTCGGCGAACGGTTGCTCGGTGTTCGCCGAATAACGAATGTGTGGAGCTGCCTTTACACAAGGCAGGGACCGGTAGCGGTAGCTCAGTCCATCAACTGATGTCACTGCAGCGCTTCTAGCACACACTAGCACACACTAGATTTTCAGCTAGGTCGAATTCAGTCGCTGTCTGGAGGAGAATTCTAGCGGCCGGCTGCTCTGATCGCTAGTTTTCCGTGGTTTCTCCGATCAACACCAGGCGAATGCCGGAGCAGTACCCTAACAAACGGGCCACGAACCGCGCGCGTTCTTTCCTTCCTCTTCCTTGTCCAATCCTCTCCCCCGACACACACACTTACACTAACATGCACTACACTACCACATATTCCGGGAGACCCGTCGAGAGCTTAGAGCTTGTCCCGGCTGGGGCGGTGCCCCGCTGGTGGGAGAGTCCTGGTTACAGGGAAACCCCACTAGCCGACGGTAGGTCGGTGCCGGATCTCGCCATCCAGCGGGGGAAGATCACCGCTATCTCCCAAGAAAAAAACATGCACTACACTAACTGGACTAATGACCGAAGTAGTTGACGCGCCCGGAAACACGAAAAATCAATCAATGACAAGGCAGGGCAGGGCAGGGCAGGCGCGCCGGGCGGGCGCAAGGAAAGGCTGCGCTTTCGCGCTCTGGTTCGTGTGCCCTTCTTTCGCGCAGCCGCTAATCCCCGCGTCGCGACGCGCTGCCACCGCGGCGGCGGCTGCCCCTTCCGCATCCACATCCACGCCGTGAGCGTGCGGTTTGTGGACGCCTCCCCGCCCTCCCCGCCCGCCCTCCTCGCCCGCTCCCCGCCGTCAAACAATCGGAGCCGGCGCGGTGCGGCGGACACGAGGGCCCGCCTGCGGGCTTGGGCCGCCCGAATCCCGCCTGCCCGCCCGGCCCGCCATGCACAGTGGGTCTGATGCATACGAGGGACCGAGCAGTGGGATCGCAATGACATTCATGTTTTGGCAATTCCATTTGTTGTAGGTTTTCTGCTACGGGCGATTGAAGATAGGAAGCTAATTCTTTCAAAGTATAATGACACATTTACTTTATTATTTATTTGATGATAGAGCACTTAGAAATGTGCATTTTAAACTTACAATTTTTTTTAGCAGTATTGTTGTTTTTTCGTATGTATTTTCGTATTTGTTATTATCATGTGTGAAGAAGTCGTATTGACTAGTACAATTGAAAGTGACTGTCGTAAACAAAAATATTCGACCATTTGTCCCTTCTCTCTCTCTCTCTCCCTCCATCTCTCTCTCTCTCTCTCTCTCTCTCTCTCATATTTAAAGGAAAGACGTGGGTTTGCACCATTTCTAACAAACAATCGTTAGAAAAACTCGTAATTGCGCTACTGTTGGATAGGGAATTATCCCCTCCCCCAGTTTCGCAATAACGAGATTTGATACGAGACGTTCGCAGTTTATTATGTAAGGAGAAAAGTAATTGAACAGCAACTTGCAACAGACGTTACGCTGAAATGCACTTTTCCATCGTCCATTCATCGGAATCTATACATTTCAGCACCTTAACCGGCTTTATATGTCCTCAAAAGCAAATAAGGCATGTTTCTTATACGAAAATCTACACAATGTGACCTTTTTGGTCGTTCTTTTATATTTGTTGGAGGGCATCACTACTTCGTAGCACGAGTTGGCAAATCGGATACTGGGTTGAAGTGTAAAGCAATTTTCATTTACAAAGCAATGATGATTTAGAAAGTGCGGATTGTTCCTCCTGGTTCCATTAGCTCAATTTATTAAAAATTATAAACAATGTTTCATAAAGTGACATCGGCTAGGTTTCAACGCTGAATTTGGAGTATTTGCATTATATTCATTGGATGCAAAGATGCAAGTCCTCGACTGAGGGTTGAAGAAATGTAAGTTGTAAGTTTGAACATCACCAGCTTAAGACTGTTTATGCGTCCTGAATTGATCGCCAAATTTCAATAAGTGTTGGAGAATTCTAAAGACAGGCTCAGATCGGTCGTTTTCTGAATGTCTTCATGTCAATTTCCGAGGAACCTCAACAACTGACTAAGAAATACACTAGCAATTCCAACACTTTTCAACATCATGTTTCCATACTCGTCATTAAAATTTAGAGTACCAAACGATTTTCCCTTTTTGTCATACGAAACATTCTAGTACTAGGGGTAAGCAGGGATCACAAATGGACAAAACTATATCCAGAGAAAAAAGAATTACTATTTTCATTCAAGAAAACATTGATTTTCTTCTGGACAATTCGATTGTAACAATTATTAGCATTATCTCATAACGAGTGGAAGTCAGAAAAAAATTCTTCATTTCTTATTCCTTAATTCTTATTTTTGAATCAAAATGCGAATGTCTATAAGTGTTATAGTTTAAGCTTGAAATAATTACAATGAATTAACTTCGAAAGAAAAAGTACGTATTTGTTATCAGAATCACTATGTGTAATATTAGCAAACTTTATCCATTTCTGAATAAGTTTAATTCTAGGGACTAAAATAGTCTTTGTTGTGAGACTCTTTACGACAAGCTGATAACAAAAATATTTACATTTTATTGGAAGATTATGGTCATATATTTACAATCTTTCCTAATTCACTCACTGTCAAAAATCTTAATCATAAAGTGCTTGAAAGGGGTGCCATATTTTTATGAACATCGTAATCATACATCTTACGTGATATTGTACATTGTTTTACTTCCTGCTCAATCGCTCACGATCAAAGGATAACATACCGTAGCTGAAAATGTAAAAAAAAGAGAGAAGTATCTACATCTTAAATTTACGTTATTATTCCACAGTCTTTTACACATATTACTTCATGGAATGTTTTTTAACATTTCAAAGACATTTCCTCGACAGTTACGTTTGCTCTGGTAGACAAGAAATATGGAGCACTGGGCCCTGCTGCCGCTGCCTCCACGCGCCCTTCGGTTACCGGGGGCTGTTCGTTTTATTGCCCGACTTTCGTATTATAAAGGGCGAAGAACGAAAAGTGAAGTACCATACAGGGCTAGCGTGCACCTGGAGCCAGTGTTGCCAACGTAAGAGTTTGTGTGTGAAACGACCCGGGTAGTGGTGACCTTGCACGCTGAAGGAAGGAAGGGGGGGCCAGCGATCCGGATGTTTTGGGGTGAACAATATAGGCAAGGGCGCGCGTCTCCCCCTTCGGGGCCCAGCTGACGGCGTGGCGGCCCCCAGGGCTGCGTTTTGGGGCGCGGGGGGAGGGGGGGCGACGCCGTGTCCGAAGTGCTCCGATGGCCACGCCCCTCCCACTCGCCCGTGCTCGCCGCCCAGGGAAAGTACGAGGGTGCTTTAACCTTGCAGTACACGCGAGTAGGGTGTCTTGGAAAGTGATGAGATGGGCATATTTACATGAGCGCGGGTGGGGAGAGCAAAGTAGCAAAAGCTTACGGAGGAGGCGATGAGTGCCTCTGAATGGAATGAAAGTACTGAGCCGAAACTATTGAGCGTTTTCTGCACAATAATCCACACACAACGTCATGTAGTTATAAAGAACTCACGCTTCTCCACTGTTTGTTAATTCTCTTCTGCCAAATATATTTTTCACAGAAGCATTTCTGAATGATGAATTTTATACTATATATTATATATTACGAGAAGATAACATTTTTTATTACAAAAACTCGATTTTATTATCCTCTATTGATTTCAGATTACTTTTACGACTTGGAAACTAAAAATACTTTGTGGTCACATGCATTGATGTATTTTGAGTTTTAATGTTCACAAATCTCTTGATGGCATCTCTCGATCAAGAAACTTAATTGCAGTATTTTAGCTAACTTGTTCTTGTGTGCTTCTTTTGTGATTTCTATTTCGTACGTAGTATAGAGAAATTATTCTTATGCATTAGCGATAAACACCAATTTTTGACCAAATAAGTCGTTTTGTGATTTTCTCGTACTGAAAAGTGTATAATTCTGGCTTTTGTTCGTAGTAAATTACTTCCTTTAGTTCGTTTGGTATTTAAAATTCTCATTTTTTGGAAAATTGGTTTTCACTTGTCTGTCTGTCTCTGTACACAATACTAGCGTCTAAACCGTTCACGGGATTTTTACCACAATTAATATTCCCCGATTGATTGGGTTAATATCGCTGCCCTTAATTTAAAAACGGATATTTTCATTATGGAGGATATTTACATGAAGCCACAACGACATTTTCAAAATTTTCTCAAAAACGGCTCAAACTTTCGATTCATTTTTTATTGGAGGTACCAAAGTACATAAATAATAATGGTGCAGGTACTATTTTCCTCGATAACTATTCGAAACTTTTTTGTAAATTACAAAAGTATTAAAATCTTTATAAAATTAAAATTATAATATAAAAACTTGATAAACATAATAAAATCTCTCATTATGGATTACCACAAGATTTCTGCTACCACCACGGAATTTATTATATTAGCATGTCCCGATTAGCTTGCTAGTGTTGTTTATTAATATTTAACTCAAAAGAGAGTTTACTGGAAATTTTTTTACGAGAAAAATACTGCTCACGAAGTGTTCAACCACAGTATTTCTCCTCATTGGTCGAATTTAGTAAACTAATATCTTTGTGGTTCAATTCGTCATAATGGTCTTCTTTTAAATTCTCTGAAGTCCCTTAAGTCCGTGAAATAACAGCATAATGTGCTTTCTGGAATAACACCTGGCAGTAAAATTGCTCACTATAAAGAAAATTATGGCTTGACGCGGTTTCCAGTCATGACTGGAATATGTACAACATTCCAACCTCGTAGAGAGTTGTAATTTTGCAAAAGACGTATTTTTATACATAAAACCAATCTTTCTTTAAAATTTGTATATTCACCCATTGCAATAATTCGAAATGTAAATAATTCGTTTAACATGAACATTTATTATTATGTTTTCCATTTTATTCTAAATGTTGAGAAAAAATAATTTTCCTTAGATTGCTTGCAAGGTACTTACTCCTATGCAAATAATTACACACGGTAAGTTCATGTTCTCATTTTCTGTGAAAATGTAAATGGATAGCGAGTTCACTGAATTGTATAGTGTTGTTATTTCAATATTTAGTGTTTCGCGAAAAATGTTCCTCACTGCATTACTTGGAAAGACGGTTCCAATCGGTTCCTGAACCACTCCGTACTACAACAACCACCCGCACTGACCTCCGAAACTTCCGTTCGCAGCAGTCGGCCAAGGAGTGGTAGCTTCGCCCGCGTTTGCCAACGGGAGCAGTCCAGACGCGGTGAAATTGCCCCCATTGTGAGTACAAAGCTCCACCACCGCCGCCGTCGTTGCCTCTCGGAACGCCCTGCCTCTTTCAGCGCTCTCTCTTCCGCCTGCGCCTTGGCCGTCACCACCAACAACACGTGCGATACCGGTGCGGCGCGGCGGCTGGCGGTGGCGGCGGTGGTGGCGGCGGTGGAGAGGTGGAAGCGGTGGCGGCGGCGATGGCGGCTGTGGAGGCGGTGACGGCGGCGGTGGTTTCGGCGGTGGCGGCGGTGGTGGCGGTAGTGGCGGAGATGGCGGTGGTGGTGTTGGCGGCGGTGGCGGCGGCGGCGGTGGAGAGTTGGCGGCGGTGGCAGTGGCGGCGGTGGCAGTGGCGGCGGTGGCTGCGGTGGCGGTGGCGACGGTGGCGGCAGCGGCGACGGTGGCGGCAACGGTAGTGGCGGCGGTGGCGGCGGTGGCGGTGGCGGCGGTGGCGGTGGCGGCGGTGGTGACGGCGGTGGCGGTGGTGGCGGCGGTGGCGGCGGTGGCAGCGGTGGCGGCGGTGGCGGCGGTGGCGGCGGTGGCGGCGGTGGCGGCGGTGGCGGTGGTGGCGGTGGCGGTGGCGGCGGCGGCGGTGGCGGCGGTGGCGGCGGCGGCAGGGTCGCGGAGGTCAGTGCTGCGAGGGGCAGCTGGCACATGTGACCGCGCTCTCCCTTAATTTTCTAAGGCATCCTCCTCCCTTTCTTGTGAGTATTGTTCCCTCCTCAAATCCCTGCAACTCCTTACGTAGCCTGCTGCACCTTTTGTGCCCCGCCTTGCGGCCCTGGCCAGATGAAAGCCGCGGGCAGGGGCGACCGGCGTGCGCGCCGCACACTCGCCGCGGTGGAGGTGGAGGTGGAGGTGACGGCGGACAGTGGCTCCAAATTACACACAAGTGTACAGAGGCAATTTCCTGTGTTTCAAAGATTATATTACACTAATATTGTAAAATATGTTAGACGATACGCAAGAAAAATAAAAAAGTTCGAACATGTCCGTTCTTTCTCATTCCCTTTTATCGAGATGGCTGTTCAACATCTATTTCAGGAGATACTCCCAACCTCTATTTTCTTCTTTCAGATGGAAACAAGACATAAAAATATTCCATCTCATTTTTCCCGAGTGTCTTTATATTTTTTCTCAAAGTTTTAGTTTGTTTCTATTTTCTTCTTTTTTTTAAAAAATTACATTTCGTCTTCATATCACCGTTCCATCACCTCAAACAAACAGGTTTTAGGCGTCGATGTTTTCTCCTCTGCTCATCTGCTCGTCCCTTCGAACCAGTGTACGGTGACGTGTGCGCGCAATGGCTTGGCAAGGAAGCGTGCGAGGTGTAAGGCCCCTTCGGAAAACGTCGGCCGCTACCTGCCGCCAGGGAGGGTGAGCCGCCCCAGCACTTGCTGCCCTCGGGGGAGTCACATGCGCCGAGGGAAGGCGCTGCGACGGGCGGTTGAGTCTTCGGCGGTGCTCGAGGTGTATGACCCTTTGGGGGAAGCGATCCACAATGCAGAGGGCTCTTAAGTGTCTGGATCTGCCCCTGACATCTGCCTCGCATTTGAATGGTCGTGTAACGATTTTATCGATTGTGCGTTGGATATTTTAATGCAAGAACTGCTATATGATTCGAAACTGTCTAGTCATTTTTTTTATAAATCTCTAAATACTTAGTCAAATAATTTTTTTATAGAAATATCTCAGAACAAGACATCCTCACTGCAACGGTTCTTTACGTACTACCAACAATATAAAAATAGTTGCTTTCCATCACACCACTTGTGACTAGCAAATGTAGTATAATAGAGAGTGAGCTCTCCTTCGGAGTATTGCTGTCTCGTGATGTCAGCTCTGTCGCAGGCATTGATGCACTGAGTTTGAGAATTTAGCCAATACGCGCAGTATCATAACAAGGGAATAATGCAATAAAATATTTTCATTTTTATTTCAAAATCTAATGTTTCATTGTTTTTTAATTTTTTTTCCGAGTTACTGAGCGAATAACAAAACCATTCGCAAGGGTTGCTTGATTTTCTCTCAATTTCTGAGCTCATAAGAAATTATTAATATATATGACAAAACACAGTTTTTTGTATTCTTAACATTAAGAAAAAAGTTATAACTTCCATGAATATAATTTTTCATCTCAAAATGTATTTATATTTAATATTTACATAACTTTTACATTATTCAAGATATAAATATCGATTTTATAATTTTGTTATTACGTAGTTGTGAAGCCATTACAACAACTTTCAGTCTCTGTGTATAAATATCCACTTATTAACAATGCAGAGAAGCAGCTTTATCAATATGTTGTTCTCTGAGAAGATTGGTAAACTTTCCGAGAAGGATTTTTTCCTTGTTCATCGTGTTGTTTTGTATTATTTTTTATAATTGTTATTATTATTGTTATTATTTTATTATTGTTATTAAGTAAAATCGAATTCTAAAATTAAAATAAAGCCCTTGAACGTGCCTGTTAAATTTTTAATTGATTTATTCGACGATAGAATTAATGTGATATGATATTGCGTGAAAATTATGTTAGAAATAATAAGTATCACGATATGTTGTTTATTTTCCTACAGGAATAATGTTATCCTCTTTCTGCGTTTATATTATTTTAGTGAATGAAGATTTTATATTTATATTATTAATTTATCTCCAAACTAAACTATTTAACTTTCAGAAGTTTGAATGAAAGTTTCGGGGACAAAATCTCACGGAAATTAATTCCTCAAAATATATTTTATCATATCATCGAATGCATCATTTTATTACGAAGTTGTAAATCTGTCTTTTTTTCATAGCCAATATCCACTGCTTGAACTTTCGACCAAAGAAATTTAAATGATGAGTTAATTTCCAAGGAAGTTTTAAATTCTCAAAGCAATAACAATTCACACATTTTGGGCTCGTGACTATTTTAATGAATTCGAAACAAGTCGAGCTAGAAACAACGCGGGCTGTAAAACGTTATTCATTACAAACTCGAGCGCCATTTTAATCAATTCTTCGGCACCTTCGTCGTAATGGATGCGAGCGTTCACGACGGAAACGAGAAAAAATGCTCGTGCGGGCTGGGGCTGCAGTCGTAATTTACAGCACGCGCCGCGCGGACGAGGCCGCTTGACGTAGACACAGGTTTTTACGACAAAGCGATGACACTTGGAGCGTCGGGCAACGGCCCCGCCCCCTCAGGTATACGTCAAAGCGACAGCGTCGATCGGGCGGCGCGAGGCGAGTTTAAGAGGGCGGTCCGCCCCCGCCGCTGCGTGCCGTATCTCGGTGGCCGCCGGAGCAGCGGCGCGCGCCGCAGTATCGTAAGTCTCACCCCATAATCCCACCCCCGCACACACACACACACACCCGAACACAGGCGGCCCACGCGTTTCGCGGACCACAGCCTTCTGGCTCGGCAAGCCTACAAATTCCCGGCGACCTCCGCCGCAAGGCGCCTCCCCGCCGCGCTCCCCGCCGCGCTCCCCGCCCCGCTCCCCGCCGCGCACCCCGCCGCGCACCCCGCCGCGTTCCCCGGCGCGGCCCCCGCCGCGCTCCCCGCCGCGCTCCCCGCCGCGCTCCCCGCCGCGCTCCCCGCCGCGCTCCCCGCCGCGCTCCCCGCCGCGCTCCCCGCCGCGCTCCCCGCCGCGCTCCCCGCCGCGCTCCCCGCCGCGCTCCCCGCCGCGCTCCCCGCCGCGCTCCCTGTCGCGCTCCCCGCTACCCTCACAGTCTCTGCCGCCTCACGCCGCCGGGTGCCGAACGGCGGAGTCCAGCGGTCGTTCCATAGATCCCGCGCGCTTACAGAGGCGATGCGAATATTTTGGTTTCGCTAGTAGCGGACCACGGGAGCAGATGCAGTGCGCCCACGCCACAAAGGACCCCAAGTTCCTTTGCAGAAGAGAGGAGACCCCCCTCCCCGAGGAAAAAATCACCGAATCTCTTATTCTTGTGCTGGGGGATTTATGTCGCCGCCGAAGACCCTCGTCCCCTCCGCAAAGGCCCCACCCCGCTCGCCCCTTCGCCCCCGTGGCTGCCCTCGACGGCCGCCGCCGCCGCGCCGCAGTCGCTGTCGCTCCTCGCGGCGAATCGCAATCTGCTGCGCCCTTATCGCTCGCCTCCGCCCCGCGCGGGACGCAGCGGCGGCGGAGCCCCGAGCACGTGACTTGTTTATGACGGAGCGCTGCAGCAGGCGCCGCCCACGCCGTCGCTCCGCCGCCGCCCGCCCCGCCCCCTCACTCATCCCCGCCGCCCCCGCAGCCCTCGCCGCCCTCGCCGCCCCCACCGCCCCCGCCACCCCCGCCGCTCCCGCCGCCCCCCGCCGCCCCCGCCGTCCCCGCCGTCCCCCCGCCCCGCCGCCCCGCCGCCCCCGCCACCCCTCTGTCCGTCGCCGCCCCCGCCACTCGCCCCCGCCCCCTCGCTCCGCCCCCGCCACTCACTCCATCCCCGCCGCCCGCCCCCGCCGCCCCCGCCGACCGTCACCCCGCCGCTCACGTCGCCCCCGCTGCCCCCGCCCGCCCGCTCCCCCCGGCTCGCCGCCCCCGCCCTTCCCGTCGCACCGCCGCCCCCGGCTCCCCGCCATCCCGGTCCGTCGCCGCCCCCGCCGCTCGCCCCGCCCCATCTCTCCGGCCCCCACCCCCACCGCCCGACTTTTCCGCGGCCGCGTCCCTCGCCGTTGTCTCAAGCACGCACCCTCCGGCGCCGCCGCCAGCGCGCTCTCTCGGAATTCGCGTCGCGCCGGAGACGCGCCGTGTGCCAGGAATAGCGATAGGCGGCCGCCGCCTAATTTCTATCTCTTACGAGCTGATACCGGAGCCCCGCGCGGCGGCGGCGGCGAAGGTGAGGGGGGTTGAGCAGGCGCCGGCAGGGGTGGCGAAAATGAGACAACGACTTTGCGGCCGGTGAGAGGGGGCAGAGAAGCTTTGGTTGGAAGGGTGCAGATGACGAAGGTGAGTTACGCTGAAAGTGAACTCGATGAAGGGGTGGCGTGGGCCCGTAGCTTGTGGTTGAAAAGAATGCACCCCTCCTGAGGAGACGCGAGGGGCATGTCTGAAGTATTTTCAAGACGTCGCATGCTAATGAATGCAGCGGAGTGATCATTGAGGAACCTGCGAAAACTGACTCCAACCAAAGTCTTGAAGATATTTACTATAGAACATGTGCCGGCCAGTTATTTTCGTAAGTGGCTCAAAATACAATATTTTCATTTTATTTTTGGACTGATATTAACTCTTGACCCTTCATTTACTTTCCATTGTACTGTAAACGACTTTAAATAACAATAATGTTAATAATAATAATATTAATATATTTATTATTATTATATAATGTTAAATGCAATTAAATCTCTTCCCGATTTCCAGAGCTCAGATTAAAAATTGTTCTTCCGATTTTGTTTTATATGTTTTAGATACCTTTTACCTTCCCTATTTCAAAATCATCCTCCAATTGTCGATTTTAGAAGTCAGTTCCAGATAGTGCAGTGAATAGAAATGTACGAGGCATTTTCGAATGCAGTCAATTTGCCTTGAATTGCTTGAAGGGGAGTCAATAAACCTCCAGAAGGGTTCCCGAGCTCCATGACAATGCATTAAATCACCCCCGAGTCGACAATTTCCTAACCAGACTTGTGTCTTTCGAATGTGGAAAGGCCCTTCTTCGATTTTTCAGAAGGCAGACATCCCGTTCACTGTTTCACGTTCGTTTCCGGTTGAAGAATTGCATTCATTCTATGTTTAGTCACGATTCGGTTCATAAAAAAAAGTGTTCTTTGGATATCGCTTCCCGTTTCGGCCGGCCGCCTTGGCGGGAGGTGCCGCGGGCGCCGTTGAGGGGATTGAGGGGAAGTGAGGGGAAGTGAGGGCGGTGGTGGCGGAGGGGGGTGGGGGCGCCCCGAGGGGCCGCAGCGCGAGGGGCGCCAATAAGCACCCCATTAGCGCTAACGCCGCTCCGCGCCGCGCCGCCGCTCCCGCCCCGGGCCGTCGCCCGTCGCTTCGGGCCTCTGCATCTGCCGCGCGCTGATCGCCCTGCGATATGAAGCGCCCCGCCCCGCCCCCAAGCGACCGCCCCCGCAGGATGGAGCTCTGTTTCTTGCTGTCATTCGCCACCTGGCACGCGCCTCCCTCTCGCTCCTCGCCGTCTCTCTAATCCTCCGTCATTTTTTATACTTTTTCCATTTTTCTTTTTGTTTCGTCCAATTTATTCTTCCTTTTCATCCCGTTTATTCCTCCATTTCTTCCTGTTTATTCTTCCTTTTCATACCGTTTATTCTTCCTTTTCATACCGTTTATTCTTCCTTTTTTTAAAATAGTTTTTATTTCCATGTTCGACATTATTATGCCTTATTATGCCAAGGGGTTTTATGATACATAGTATACAATTTTGTGTAATTACATTTCATCATGCATGAACAATGGTAGAAGACTAATATTTACAATATAAACAATAACAACTAAGGATACCCAGGAAGGGTCCTTCAGAAAAATACATACAATATTTGAATTAAATTCTTCCTTTTAATCCCGTTTACTCTTCCTTTTCATCCTGTTTATTCTTTCTTTTCATCCCGTTTATTCTTCCTTTTCATCCCGTTTATTCTTCCTTTAATCCCGTTTATTCTTCCTTTAATCCCGTTTATTTCTCCTTTTAATCCCGTTTATTCTTCCTATATTCCCGTTTATTCCTCCTTTTAATTCCATTTATTCTTCCTTTTCATCCCGTTTATTTTTCCTTTAATCCCGTTTATTCCTCCTTTTAATTCCATTTATTCTTCCTTTTTATCCCGTTTATTCTTTCCTTTTCAATCTGTTTATTCTTCCATTTCATCCTGTTTATTCTTCCTTTTCTTCCTGTTTATTCTTCATTTTTATCCTTCTTTACGTTCGCAAAATTAGTTATTTTCATCATTTTATTATTTTTTCTTATTCTTTTTCATTCTTGGGAGATTCAATATTGCCTACTTTGAACGAAATTGGATTTGAAAAATATGTATCGAGCATGTTTTCTTCACCGTCCATTATCCTTCCATAGCCTCTTGCATCTTCACAATGGGAAAGTATTTTGCGATTGATGGTATTGACATACCAATCATTCCGTGTTTTTTTTAGTTTGCCCGATTTGAAGGTTTCGACATCCTCCTTCCATAGAGCCACAATTGAATCTTACTTTTTGTTCTCACTCAACACAGTGCAATACCCTGATAGTAAAATTTGAATGACGATAGTTGAAAACGAAAGTTTTTCTTTAGAAAGGTGTCGAGATAATTCATTTTTATTCCGTCTTCTCACCTTCTTCTATTCTTTAAGAACCCATCTGCTTTCGGCGGTCATACAACGTGACATTCGTTTTCTATTGCTAAGCAATCAAGTTTGCTTTGATTGTCCAGATAACATTTTATTTCAATGGCACAGTTTTCAATACGTTTTTGCATATTGTCCCCATTCTTCTACATTTCATAGCAGTCTTGATCAAGACACTTTCGAAATCGAAAACGAGGAAGCATGAACATTTCGGCGTCTTATTCCGGGATTAAATAAGTTTCGCATTAGTTCATTTAGTACCTTTTATTCTGTTGAATACCATCTTTGAAGGTAAAGAGATAATTTCTGTTAAGGAGGTCTACTGAAGAAAGCAACTTCTTGACAAATACTATAAATGAATCGAAAAATGACTTTGAAATGGATTGGAAACAAATTGGTGGATACTATTCTCCGACACTACAATCCAGATAGAGGTCAATTATTAGAGAAAGTATAATAATTCTTCACCTCACTTTTTCATTACCATTATATAGCATTTTGTGCTCATGCATTTTAAACTTTCAAATGAAAAATGTATGTAATAATTTTCAATGATGTTGTGATGACAGTCTTTTTTCCTCTTAAGTTCAAGATAACAAAACTTCATTTGATGTCCCACAATTTAAAACGTTTCTTTCTCAGTTAGTAATGTTACTTTCATGAAGTCATTCATTCACACTCTTCACGGTGTTGTTTGGAACCTCCTTCACGACTTTGTATTTTCCTGCTCAGGCGTCACATCATTGTGGACTCACACAGCCGCCCAAAATTTAACCGAAAGCAACCATAAGCGTGGGAAGTTCTACCTAATGGCTTGAGGCCGAAAAAGCATCCTCCAGTGGAGCTGAAGCGAGGTACTTGCGAGGCATGCGAGATTGCATGGGGGCGCCGATGCACGCCGGCAGGCCGTGGGCGGGGCTCGCGATTGGTTCTCGCGCCGCAGATCATCGACCCCGCCGCCGATGGTCCGCTCCGCACACCAGCTCTGTATCGACGCCGAGCGAGGGGCGTCCTCCCCTCCCCGCCCCGCCCAACCTCTTCCTACCCCCACCCCGCCCCGCCCCGCCCCGCCCCTCCACCCCCACCAACCGCTTATGAGCGCCGCTCGGCCGTTCGCTCCGGCGCCGATACCGCATTATCTCTCGACTTCCGCGCCTTTCTAAAAGACGCGCAGCCCCGCCCCCTCCCTCATCCTCACCCCCGACAAGCCCCACTTAGCTTCTCGCCCCCGGCGGCCGCCCGCGCAGCCTTATTTTCGAGAAGGGCGGGGCAGCCCCTGCCGCCCACTCGTTTCCCCCTCTCCCTCCCGAGTCGTCGCCCCCCCCCGTGACGGCGCGCCAAACGAAAGTGCGAAGCGCCCGAACGCCCGCCTCGCAAGAGATAACCTCATCCATTTCCTTCTTCGAGGCGTTAGCACCCCCTCCGCCCTCATCGCCGATCCGCCCTCACCAGACACACCGGTGGGCGGAGGGCATTGCTCGACCAGGGCATGGGAGCTCCTGGCCGTGAAGGCGTGGCGTCGGTGGAAGACTGCAGAGCGTGCACTGCTGAACAGTAGTGACAAATCTGTATTTGCATTTATTTATTTATTTATTTAGTCAAAAACAGTCAAAAACTGTATGTGACGTATGGGGGAGAAAATCATCTGCGCACGCTTTCTTGAGTTTCAGAATCCCTTCCCAACAATTTAACTATTAATAGTTGAAATAATAATAATAATAATAATAATAATAACAATAATAATAACAATAATAATAATAACAACAACAAATTTTAAAAAGTGAGAGATTAACATTCCAGAAAGTAGATATTTTCGTTGCCAAATTATAGAAAACTTATTTTTAACGGTAAAGAAACGAACAGATTTGATTTTTCTGTATTGTTAACAAAATAGAAACTCGCCCTAAGCTCTACTACCACTACAAGCAAAGGAAAGTTCAACAAAACGTGCGCATAGTAAAGCTACATTTACGTCCAGAAGCAAATCAAGGGGCCATCTCAGCATTTGCTCAATGGATCAGGGAAACTGAAAACCTGATCGAGATGGGATTCATTTCTAGATCTTTATTATACAGTTATTTATTATCTAATCTAGATCTCTACTTATTAGATAATTATTTATTTTGTGTCATAATTCCATTTTACAAAAAAAAATTCTTAATTCTATACAGGTTTAACGATATGTTTACCGCCATGATGTCATTTCTTTGGGATCGTCCTGGTAGTTGGTGTAATGAGTTTAATATTTTCTAACTCAAGAATAATGTGTCAGGCAATAGGTTCTTACAAGTCAGACTATGTTACGTACTGTTGCAAAAGAAAATCGCTGAGAAAAATAGTACTTTTGGTCAACACTGTTTGTCTGTGATTCGCAACTCTGAATTCAAATTAGTAAGCAGAAAAGGATTAAAAACATTAAAAGACTTTCGGTATTGGGCTACAAAACTTTGTGTTAAAAGAAGAAAAATATTTTTCGATGTTGTATTCCCTGTTCACTCAAAGTAGACAATTAGAAACCAAAATAATAGTTAACGCACTGAAACATTTTCTGCCCGTACGTTTACTTGGACAAGAATCCACGAAGTTTCCGGTGAAGCCCCGCCCCCGCGTAGAGGCATCAGCGCTTGGGCAGGGAGTGTAGGGCGTGGGCCGCGACCGGCGCGCGCTCGCGCGACACGTGGGCGCACTTTTACCTGTGGCTGCACCCGCGGAATAAAAATGGAGCAAAACGCCGGGACGAGGCCGCCTTAGCTGGGCTCTTCCGAACAATGCCTCAAGAGCGCGGGGTTTGTTATCATCTCGTCGCGTAGCGAGCCCAAATTTATGAGCGGTTGATGTGTTATTTACGGCCTCGCCCCCGCGCGGTGTCAACATCGGTATCAGCGCCCCGCGCCGCCGTCCTCAGTCAACAAATGCGCCTGTCCGCAGCGCCAGGGCAGGCGGAGGCGCAGGCGGGGACAGAGGTGCAGGCGAGACACAGGCGTAGGGGAAGGCGGAGGCGGAGGCGTAGGAGAAGGGGCGAGCAGACGAAGGCAGAGGTGCAGGCAGAGGGGAAGGTGGGGACCTGAGTCGTAGGCGGTGACAGAGAGACAGGCGGAGACAGAGGCGCAGGCGAGACACAGGCGCAGGAGAAGGTGCGGGCAGGCGAAGGCGGAGGCACACGCGAGGACAGAGGCGCAGGGGGAAGGCGCAGGGGAAGACGCGGACTGGCGAAGGCGGAGGTGTAGGCAGAGATGGTGGTGGTGACCTGAGGCGCAGGCGGAGACAGAAACACAGGCGATGGGGAAGGTGGATGCGCAGGAGAAGGCGCGAGCTGGCGAAGGCGGAGGTGCAGGCAGAGGTGGAGGCGGAGACCTGAGGCACAGGCGGAGACAGACACAGACGAGACACAGGCGTAGGGGAAGGCGGAGGCGGAGGCATAGGAGAAGGCGCGAGCAGGTGAAGACGGAAGTGCAGGCAGAGGTGGCGGCGGGGACCTGAGGCGCAGGCGGAGACAGAGACACAGACGCAGGGGACGGCGGATGCGCAGAAGGTGCGAGCAGGCGAAGGCGGAGGTGCAGGCAGAGATGGAGGTGGAGACCTGAGGTGCAGGCGGAGACAGAGATACAGACGAGACACAGGCGTAGGGGAAGGCGGAGGCGTAGGAGAAGGTGTGAGCAGGCGAAGGCGGAGGAGCAGGCAAAGGTGAAGGTGGGGACCTGAGGGGCAGGCGAGACACAGACGCAGGGGAAGGGGCAGGCGGGGGCGCAGGAAAAGGCGGGGATAGGGCAAGGTGAAGGTGTAGGCAGCGGTGGAGGCGGGGACCTGACGCGCAGGCGGAGACAGAGAGGCAGGCGGAGACTGAGGCACAGGCGAGACACAGGCGCAGGGGGAAGGAGCAGGCGGGGGCGCAGGAGAAGGCGCGGGCAGGCGAAGGCGAAGATGCAGGCAGAGGTGGAGGCGGGGTCCTAAGGCCCAGGCGGAGACAGAGAGGCAAGCAGAGACAGAGGCGCTGGCGGAGGCAGAGGCACAGAGCGGCACAGGCGAGACATATGCGCAGGAGAAGGTGTGGGCAGACGAAGGCGGATGCACAGCCGAAGGCGCAAGTGCGGGTGAAGGCACTGACGGAGACAGATGCAAGCGGAGGTAATGATGGAAGCAGTGGCAGAGGAAGCATTAAGAGCAGTAGACGCAAGAAGAAGGAAGAGTGAACATTAATTACGCCCTCGTCACCTTTTGAGGTCATCAATCCCGTAAGTGTGCATCATATATCCCGGGAACTGGCGGTGTTCCCCCTTGCACTGGAACGTGTGGTTCGGCGGTGGGGGTCCTACTCGTCGGCTTGCGATTTTCCCATCTCTAGGTATCTTTCCCAGACGGGAAAGTTCTAAACTTCCGGCTGATGTCGTAATAAGTGTGGCATTATAGTGCTTAGAAGTATAGAAGAACGAAGTCTCCTCACCAGGGGAGAAGACAGAACAAGGATGAGGGAGGAAAAATTGCACGCGGTCCGCGGCTCATTTGTTGGGAAATGCTCCCTTATTCACCTGATATTGGTCAAAGAAACGACGGAAAACTACTGATCACATCATTTGGGCGCTACAATTCTCGAGACTGGTTAAATTTGACGTAGCTACGTAGGTAGTGATGAAAATCCACCATGTATCCATTAGACTGGAACCGTAAGTCCTCCCGATGAACGTTGCTAAAGAGCTATTGCAAGTTGGTAGGAGTCGGCAGACACAGGTGACGGTGGGGACGGCAGTGGCAAGGGACACGACGGGAAGACAAGCCGTGGGTGCCGTGCAGTCCGAGGGGGGACGGAGGCTGCAGTCAGGACGGCGAGGACTGCGTGGCGAAGAGGGAGGAGGATCTTGCGTCCCCGAAACGCGGCCTCCGCCGTCTCGAGAATCGATTTATCTGCAAATTTCTCGTTACAGCTCGACGTGATCGCACTGCAGAGGACAAGTCGCAGCGGCGGAGTGGGCGGGGCGCGGAGGGGAGGGGCGAGGGCGGATGCATGGCGCGCGCCGGGGACACGTGTTGATTTGTCCTCATAAAAAAGAAGCCGGAGAGATTGAATTTTCCCGAAAGACGGCGCCTTCCCTTTGCACGCCGCCGTCATTAGAGCGATGCCCCGCTGCGCCATTATGCGGCTGCGGCAGCGCCGGCGGCGGCGTGGGCTTTGGGGGGGGGGGGGGGGGCAGCGAGGAGGCGGGGCCCGAAGCGCGGCGTGGACAAATGGACGTACACTGCGATCACACTGGACGCGACATCTCCTGGACATGTTCTAGAATCACAGTTCATTAACTGGGGTTCGAAAAAAAAGGAACAACAAATGCGAAACGGAAAATATATGTTGCATTCCTTAGAAGAAATACGAGTGAACACTTAAAAATGAAAATTTAAAAATTTATAATGTATAAAAATTAATGGTCAATTACTTTTCTCTTTTTGAATTAATATTGTCGGTAATTTTCCTTGTCAAATCGTTCTCTTTTATTCACTATGTGTTTGTAAATAACGCGGGCCGGGGTGTGGGAGCAGCAGCGAGGAGGGGGCCGAAACGCGGCATGGACAAATGGACGCACTCTGCGTGCGATCACACTGGACTGGACATCTCGTGCACACCTAAGTTTTCAGCATTAAAATGTTCTTGAATCACAGTTCATTAACTCGCGTTTGAACAAAAATAACAACAAATGCAAAACGGAAAATATAAGTTGTATTTTTCAGAAGAAATACGAGTGAAAACAATTTCTAATGCATAAAAATAAATGGCCAATAATTTTTTCTCTTTTTGAATTAATATTTTCTGTAATTTTCCTTGTCAAATCGTTCTCTTTTTTTCACTTCTTGTTTGCAAATGACGAAGAAAGAGATACATAATAACAATCCATTCAAAAATAGTAGATTTTTAAATATATTTCTCTTTGAAGGGGTGTCTCTGGGTACGTCAGTCAGTAGCAACGCTTTCGCTGTTGGCTAATTTAATATTTTATGTCCTATTTTGAATTTCCTTATAACTAATTGAATTCCCTTAACTCTCCGTCGTTGCTACTCATTTTCCAATGATCTTATCGTTTCTATTGAAAGCGAATGAACAATCAATATGATTTTTCCTGCTCAAAAATAGATAATATAGTACAGCAAAAACATAAAATTAATGAAAATAAAAAAATAATATAGATTAATAGCAACGGATGATTAGGAAAGTATCTTCGTTCAAATAAAAGAAAATATAGCCCCATTTAGACTGACTTCGAGGAACTGAATAATAGAGAAAATAAAATTTTTTGAACAATCACATCTGAAGTGGTATTTTGCGGGGTATTTTTTCGATACAATGATACATTTTTTTACAAGGGGATGTCCTTTACTACGCTCCTTTTACCATCTAGCGGAGAAGGAATTGGTATTACTAGGGCGATGAAATCGACAAATTTTAAATTTCGATCATTGGCTTCTTTTAGGCTTGAAGCTCTTTTACATGCAGCAAATCTACGAAGTGGGACAGCCGGCTTTACTTCTCTTCCGAAGGAAGGCGTACGAAGAATTTTTTCGCCCTTAAAAATCCACGGCTTTGATCGCATTTGAACCCTCAATTAATAATTTCCAGAACTTGGGCGACTTTGGCTGAGAACGATTTTGGCGGAAGATCGCCGTGCGACAAATCAAGTCTTAAATTCAATTTGTCACTGAACTTGGCATTCATGCTTTCGAGAAAATGTTTAAAAAAAGGTTCGGAGATGATTTCAAAAACAAAAATTCTCCTTCCGTTTATATCAAAATTAATAAATCAAAATTAAATATAATACAGTTTGTGTTAATTCTGCTAGAGCGAATGTTGATTTCTGGCAGCATGTAGCAGTTCCAGAAGTAATATTTGAAAATATTTATAAATGTCTCTTCAATTTAAAGTCAATTTTAGTAGATGTTACGATATTTAACATTCTAATATATTTTAATATCGTGACATCTACTACGATTTATGTATTTATTTTTTTAGAATAATATATAAGATGATAACACATTATTTATTAGCACATTATAATATTAACATATTATTATAAGACTGAAGACACAATTATAAATATTTTGAAATATATCTTCTGGAAATGCCGCTGCGTGAAATCATCATTCGTTCTACCAGTATGAATATGAAATACATTCGTTTTTACAAACGGAAATATATTTTTGTTTTTCAACTATTCTGGAAACTTTGTGTTTGTGATAAACGTTTTTCTGAAAGCATTAATGCAAGTGTTCAGTGGTGCACTTTTTATTTCTTCATAACAGGAAGAGCATGTCGTGGGATGTATGTTTTTGTCCCAAAGTAACACTCGTACTTCATACAGAGGTTTAAATGGTCATTAACACCACATTCCGCGGAAACAGTAAAATCTCTTCAAAGACGAAGACTCTTTTAGTACTTCAAAGTGTAATGGTATGTGTAGAACTTTCGCCCTCAATATCTTTTATTGAGAGGCTGTGGAATTTTTTTGTGCCCTTTCAACATTTAATAGTGTCGCGAATCTTCAAAATGCATGTCGTTTCAAATTTACAAAGGAAGAAATATTACACCCTTTACTTACTTTACGTCATTTGGTTCTGTTTACATAAATCTGTTTATCTTTTCTCTTGCAAGTATTTTCAATTCGTTAGGTTCGTATTTCTATGACTATCTTTTGAGAAATGATTTAAATTCATTGATCAATTCCGATGTCTATTTTTCCTTTATAATAAGGGTCTATTTGAACATTGGATACATTTTCCGTACATGTTGATGATCTCATTGACTGTCACTACAGTACAAATAAAAGTTAGTTATTTTGCCTAAGTTAACACACTTTCTCAAAAATATTCATAATACTAAATAAAAATTAGTAATTATTTCTTTGACCAAGGATAAGTTTTTAATTTTTCGTTCTATAAATAATTCTAGATTTTTGAAGAAGCGAAGTGTACGAGTTTCTAAAGCCTAAACTCAAATAGTTCAGAAATAATTGCACATTGAACTGATCATTTGAGAGATAATGAAAAAGAGCATACAATTCATTTATGAGACGATAACAAAAAGGATTAAAATAATTCTTTCTAAATATTGAAACTTGGAATTGGAAAGTAGTACATGAAAAATAATTGTAAGTACCTCTTGTGAAGAGTGAAGTTTTTTGTACTCACTTTCTTAGCGCACTCTGTTCTACTTTAGGTTGTAAACCGCTCTCCCGAAATATCAGTTCGTTTCCAACCTTTCAAAAATACCTATTTCAGATTTTATTTTCTATTAAAAATGTTTTAGTACTATTAATCACACACTTAGAAAAACTCTGAACACTATTTTCAAGCTCTTTTCCAAACTAGGGCGAAATAAGTTATTTATGCATCAAGGCATCACATGAGTTCTATTGATTGAGTGGTGACAAAAAGTCGAAGGCCTTTGACTCGAGGGCCTTTTGTGGCTCGAGATCATTAGGTCCAGTCAACGGCTGTGGTAGATACACTATTTTATTTTTTACCACATTTTAATGAATAAGATTTATTTATTTATTAATTAACTAGCTATTAACTTGACTTTGTTTGTCTTCTCATATTTTCCTCCCATAATACCCTTTCATAATTCCCTCTATAAGAGAACATTCAACTGTTTTCGTATTTCCCTCGTAACCATTATCCTCTCGATCAGATAAGTCATGCCATGTATGTCGAAGGTAATTACAAGCAATAACGTATCGGTAAAAGAAATAAAAGCAGTATTTCTTCATAAGAATTAATTTCACCGCGATCGGTTCGATGAGAGTGGAAGCATTCCTTCTTCAGATTTTCTCATATTTTTCCGCTCATCAAGCACTTAAATTTCAATTTTACGTGTTTGAATATTTCGATGTCACAAAAAGTATACAAAGTTTTTTAAATTATCTTTTTTGAATGTTCGAAATATAATTTTGTAATTAAATTTGGAATGTGTTTGTGTTGTCGCCATCCCGCCAATATAATTCAGGTGTGCAGTTGTTAGTTCTCTTTTTATCGTTTATAAAATTACGAAGTTGATTGACGTGTAACCGGCTGACCTTCCGGTGTGTGTCAGTCATTCCAATGTTCGAAGGTTCTGTGAATGTATTTCTAGGACGTTAAAGTGACTTTCAAATGTCTCTTTTAGTGAGAACAATTACAACCCTTGTATGTTCACGAATCTTGTAGATAAATATTGCTTTATAACAGAATGGAAATGTATTCTTTATAATGACCAGATGAACACATACAAGTAAAATTCAATCTTTCTGTTCTTGTAACATTCGAATCTTCAACAATTATTAACGAGATACAACAAATTATTTTTTACACTGAATCGGACAATTATTAATTAAATGATATTCTTAATTAATACTAAGTACGTTCTTGTCATTGCAATACGTAAATGATACAGCATTACCAAAGATTCTGAGAATTAGGCTGTGTTTTATTTTGAAAACAAATATGTCTCAGCCATTAACGAAAACATGCCTTCATTATAATGGATATTTTAAAAATTCCAAATCATGAATACAACCTTTATCCATAGAAATTATATCCAGATTTCGTTTACCCTGAATATCCATCAGTATAAAACGGTAATGATGCTCCACTGGGGCGTCTATTGCGGTTGAGGCTGCTTGATCAACTACACGCTAATAGTGGAGTGAATAGCTCCGCCGATAGACTGCGTGGCAACTGGCAGCCTGCGGGCACGACCCGCCGCATGGAGAATTTTTACAATTCGTACGATAAAAGAGCTCTGCCATTCATGGCAGCTCCCACCGCGGCGCCGTGGGGCATTTGGTGGTCAAAGAGGCGAACCACGAGGTCGAGCAGAAACTAGAAATGCTTTTAAGCGAGATTTACGACTCGCCGGTGCAGTCGAGGTATTTTATAGGTCGATTCTCGTTAATATTTATTAAAGACTGAAATCATTGTATGAATGAGGCATACATTTTGTCTACACACTTCAAATGTTCGAAGAATTAATGAGCTGTGGTCGGGAAATAAAATCTTTATTGATTTTGTAGTGACGTCATAATATATGATAGAAGGTCAAAGAGTAATTCAGTTTCATAAAATATCAAAGTTCACTAGGTCACTGAAGACGCAATAATGTTAACGAGAGAAACTAGTCGTAAATGCTAGGTCACAACTTGTATATCTGAAGGTGCTCTTCAAATACTTAAGCGGCGGCGAATCTTCTTCAAATAAACGGAGTAAAAAAGTAATAAGACTCGGGAGGTCAGGATGTCGCCGTCTCGACGCACCTGGTTCGGAAACCCACTTGCGTTCAGACGTTGCCCGCCGCGGCGTGAGATGGGCGCGCGGCGGTGGGGGCCAAAGAGATGGCCATAGGGTCGCTAAAGGTCTTGCAGATGGCTCCAGATATTCAGGGCAATGCTGTTTGGTGATTGGTGATGATGGTAGTGACATCGTCTTGAAGGAAATGACGCCAATAACAGCACTGGTAGCCGAGTGAAAATGTTGATATTTTAAGCTCTGGGATCAGAGTATATGGCAGTAGCAGGGAGGCAGTTACCATACAGTTGCAATTGGTGTCGTAGTGAAATAGGTTTTTGAAGGCAATGGACTGGCAATCGCAGTTGCAAAGGCAATATAAGTTATTAAACCGGCGACAATGACATTGTCAAGCGATCTTAACAATAATAGTGGCGGCGCCGAGGCAGCGGTAAGATGGTACTGAAAATCGTATTGGTTCTGTTTGTGCTAGTGCATATCAGTCATGGTGGTAGTGAAATGGACAGTCATAGTCACAGTGGCTGCGATAGGAGTTCTGGCAGTATTAAGGGTGGTTTTAAAGAAGTGTTAGGGGCATTAGCAGTATTAGGGACAACGACAGTAATACGAGAGCCATGAGCATTGACGGAGTGTTTTAATGACAGTTGCCACGTCAGTTCCACCAACAGTTGCAACAGCGTTAACGGTGACAGTTGCAGAGGCGGTAACCGCCGGCGAGGTGGCGGCGGAGGCTGCAGATGCAGTAGCGGAGGCCGAGGGGCGGCGGGGCGGCGCGGGGGGAGGCTGCCATTGTTATGCAATCAAACGCGCGTTTGTCCTCATCAAACGCTTGTTACGGGGAGGGTATGGAAATAAGCGGCGCGCCCGCCCCGCCCGCCGGCCAGACTGCCGCGCCGCGCCGCGCCGCGCCTGCCCCCGCCCAACGGGCCGCGCCACGCCGCAATACGCGGCGACCCCGCGACCCCAAGCGCACCGCGCGCGCCGCGGGCGATGGCCGAGGTGGCGGTGGAGGCGGTTGCGCCTGTGGCGGTGGAGGCGGTGACTGGTGGTGGCAAAAAGGCAACGGGGTCGGTAGTGGCGGCAGGATCGGTGAGAACTGCGGGATCTGCGGGAACAGCGGACACGGTGGGGATGGTGGGGACAACAGGAGGACGGAAGGCAGGGCGGGGACGATGAGAGGACGATAGGCAGGGATGGCGAGGACGGTACAAATTGCAGGCACGGCGGAAACGAGGGGACAGAGGGGACGAAGGGGACGGGGGAACGGGGGACGGGGGACGGGGATACGCAGGGACGGGGGGACGGGGGGAACGGGGGACGGGGACGGGGGATGACGGGACAGCGGGGACGGGACGGCGGGAATGTGACGGCGGGGACGGGACGGCGGGGACGGGACGGCGGGGACGGGACGGCGAGGACGGGACGGCGAGGACGGGACGGCGGGGACGGGACGGCGGGGACGGACGGGAGGACGGCAGGGACGGACGGGGGACGGCGGGGACGGACGGCGGGACGGACGGACGGCGGAGGGACGGACGGCGGGGACGGGACGGTGGGGACAGGACAGCAGGGACAGGACAGCAGGGACAGGACGGCAGGGCAGGGACAGGACAGCGGGGACGGACGGCGGGGACGGACGGCGGGGACGGGACGGACGGCGGGACGGGACGGCGGGGACGGGACGGCGGGGACGGGATGGCGGAAATGGCCGTGGACGGGAGACACGGCGATTATAGGAAAGGTGACGATGGCTCTGTGAGGAACTGGAGGGTGAGAAGAGCGACATGTTCAATGGTGATAATAGCTAGGTTAGCCATCTGCATGCGTGGCCTGAAGAAGGACGTGTCTTGTAGCAAAAGTTGGGGTTCTAGATACAGGTTGCTCTGATGGATGTCCGACCGTTCTTCCAAAGATCATTTTGCGAGACTGATTTACAAACCGGCATCGTTTTTCCGTTGAATAACGTGAATGAGGTTGAATCAGTAAATATAAGAAAGGTTTGGTTTCAGATTTCATTTGCGGATGGAATGAAACTGATTAACTAAACGATCAAATAGAAACATTGGAACATATTGTTCATTTAATTATTATTGTAATTCATTATTCTTCTTATTAAACTGTGCGTTGTCAGGTGATAATTGTGTCAGGTGATAATAGACAGATGATAATAGTATCCCCAATATCAGGTTATTTCCATTTGATCGTATGCCAACACATTATTATCATTGCAATCACAAGATTCTTTAGTAAAAGATATTAGCGGTCTTTGTGTGCATGGCACTGAACCACGTTTTATTCGCAACGTTTTCGTCATCATCGCCAGCGTTCTAAATTCGACACCATTGTTCTAATGTCTCTTGTACCAGCGTAATTCCTCTTACCGATGTCAATACCGTTGCCACAGCCGCCGCCGCCGCCGCCGCCTTCGCTGGCGCGTATAACGGTCGGCCGGGGACCGGACCTCGAGCCCGGCCGCCGGCAGCTAACGAGGGCACCGCCCCCGCGCGTGGGCGGCGGCGGCGGCTGCACCTCGCGGATTCCTCGCAGGGGAGGGGGGAGGGGCGGGGGCGGGGGCGAGAGGCCGCCAGAGGCCGCGCACGTGGAGTCTGCGCGCTGCAGCCAGTGGAGAGGAGAGGGGGGCGGCGGTGGTGCGCGCCGCAACTGGAGCAAAAGTAGCGGAGGTCGCGACGGCTGCCGAGTCATGCTGGAGAGGAGGTAACGTGTGGAGTTAGGGTTAGGGTGAAGGGAAGGGGAAGAGGAGTGTTTAATGGAACATTGCACGGGGAAAGGCTTACATTGAGAAATTCATTAGTGTTTCCGGGCGCGGCAACAACTAAGGACATTGATCCCGTAAGTATAGTGCATATTTTTACCTCAGGAGTTTTTTCCCCCACTGGCTGGTGAGATCCGGTCTGTACCTCGGCTAGCGGGGTTTTCTCCAACCAGATATCTCTCACCAGCGGGGCACCGCCCCATTCGCGACAAGCTCTAAGCTTCCGACTGGTCTCCCAACATGTGTGGTGAATGTGAATGTGTGTGTGTGTGTGTGTGTGAATGTGTGTGTGTGTGTGTGTGTGTGTGTAAGTATCGGGTGAGAATAGGACAAGGAAAGAGAAGGAAAGATCGTGCCCGGTACGTGGCCTGCATGTTAAGGTACTTACTTCGGCACTCGCTTGATGTTGAGCGGAGAAACCACTAAGATCTGCCACCCTCGGGATTTTAACCCTAGGACTTCCCGGTCACAAGTATTGCAGTGACGGGCAAAGGGAAAAAGATCGGTGAGTCGAAAAACTACAAAAAGGTAGCTTGAGGCCAAGAGCGTCCAAAGAAACGTGGTGTTGGACCCCCAGAAGCAAGGGCATGGAACTGATCAGACAAGGGGAAACTAATGCAGCTCAGATGACACAGTGGAAGAGGAGGAAGGAGAGGAGGCGGGGAAAGCCGTTGTGAGGCAGAGGTCGCTGGCAGCAGGAGTGATTCGATACAGCCAGCGCATGGCGGATTCTGCAGCAGAAGCGGCTGTAATTGCGACCGTGACAGTTTAACGACATCCATGGGCGATAGCAGGCTTCGAAAGGCGATCTACTTCCAACTGTCGAAGAGGCTTCAAGAGTCTCGTATCGAACTTGCGGGCCACAACTAAGAATAAGCAACATGTGTATAAAATGGGCTTTATTTTAAGGTAATTGGGAGAAAGTAGTTATAAAGGTATTTCTTCTTTCCATCAACTGAAATAAACTCTCTTCTGTTGAAGTTCTAATTATTAACATGACAATCTCGAACAGAATTCAGTTAGTCTATTCTTTACCGCACATAACCTTAACAAATCTCCGGATCCATGAATTTATCATTTTACTTTCGCCCTCTTACTTCGTAAGAAGAGAAAATATTGTAATCGTGGGCCGGAAAACGGCAAATTTTCGACAGAAATTTTCTTATTGCCTGACCCGGGATAAATCTTGTTTGTTCATTAATTCACATCAGTTTCGGATTTCTGAATTTTAAAGAAATATAATTTCATGAAATGAACCATGTCTGTGCATAAAAACAAATTATTGGTTACAGTTTACACTAGTTTAAATCCTTTGCCATAAGTATCGATTTATTTACTCTTTTTATGCAGCCTGGCGTGATTCTATATTATCTTTTGTTTGAAAACAATGATTAACATTTGGAAGAATATTACGTAGAGAATTAGATATGTAGGTAAACGCATAAAATGTAGACAAATAAAATTATCAACACCTTTCTCAGAAACTCTCCATTTTCTCAGAGAGCACTATTTTCATTTACAATTAACGGAAAAATATTTCAACAACAAACGACATACAAAAGGAAATTACTGAATCGGAGAGGAAATCACGGAGGTGGGGAAATTAAGAAGTGGAAAGCGTTTCTGCACCACCCGACTGCATTGCACGCCACATGGCAAGGTGCTATCATTCATGATCGGGAAAACTGAGGAGATACGTACTCATGTACTCGTATTTTTAAATACTGTTGCATCCTGTTATATAATGAACTTCATTGGACTAACATTTTTGGTTCACTGTATCCGAGATTCACTATATCTGATGCTGTCAAAATTAACAGAATTTCTCCATAACGATTGATTTTATTTACATAGTGATTCAGCAAAATACATCAACACCACGAACTGAAAATTTCAATATATTTATTTGTCCTTAAACAAGTCCACCAAGATAGAAACTGAAGCAAGCAATCGCGCGTTGCCGCCGCCAGTTGCAGCCCACGCAGGACACGATCATTGTTTCCACAGTGAAACTGAGTAGCTTACGGTTATCTGTAAGGTGCCCATTCCGGGTCTGCTACCTTCCCCTCAGGGGAGACTTCTTCAATTATGACCTCTGGCCGACGATATGTTTTTCAAGCTGACTAGTCTTGGAATTTGTGTCACTGAGACGATTCTTTTCCAGGAAGATTTTAATTTCTAGGATGTTGTATTTCCTACATTCATTGTAGCTGAGGTTCAGATTCACTCTAACCGTATTTTCTTATGTTAACATGTAATGTAAGTGAAACGAGATCAGTGACTTAAGTTCACTATAACTCAGGGTTCACTACATCCGAGTTCACTACATCCGAGTTCACTACATCCGAGTTCACTACATCCGAGTTCACTACATCCGAGTTCACTACATCCGAGTTCTCTACATCCGAGTTCAGTACATCCGAGTTCACTACATCCGAGTTCACTACATCCGAGTTCACTACATCCGAGTTCACTAAAATCGGAGTCGACTGTACATCGAATCAAGTGATGGAGCACATTTCAATGTGCTTCAAACTTGTCCACGAACACTTTACTTTACCCGCAACCTCTCTAAGTGGGCAAAAAGTGCGACCGCCTGGAGCGCGCGTTCTTGGGCGAGGGGGAAGTGGCGACGGGAGGGAGGGCGGTTGGGCGGAGCGCGGGTGGTGGCGCAAACGACAGCGCTAGCGCCGAGCGCCTCCTCCCGGATTGAAACTCTTTGGCGGGCGCCCCGCCGCGCCGTGGCGGCGAGGCGAAACGAAGCGAGCGCCCCGCAGTGGGCCCACACACCATCAAGTGCACACGTAACGTTTGCTCCAATTCATTGACCAGTAATTTATTTATTTATTTATTTATTTATTTATTTATTTATTTATTTATTTATTTTACGTCAAAAACAGTTAAAAAACTGCGTATGACGGGCTATGGGGAAAAGTGAATTGTGTGCACATTTTCAAAATTCTGTGATCCCTACACTAAATCATATACTACTTAAGTTTTGAATTTTGAAAGAGAGAAAAAAAAACTCCCATGTAATAAAATCTATTTTCAAGGATAAATAAGCAATAAATTTTGAATTTTCAAAGGGAGAAAAAAACAAAAAAATCTCCCATGTAATAAAATCTATTTTCAAGGATAAATAAGCAATAAATTTTGGCTCTTATTACTTCCTGCCGCGACAACGTGGAAACGATAATTTGAATAATTGTATTTCCCACTGAATTCTAGAAGACGTGCACAGAAAATGAAGTTACATTTATGTCCAGAAGCAAAACAAGGGGCCATCTCAGCATTTGCTCAATGGATCAGGGAAACTGGACGAAAACCTGATCGAGATGGGGGTCATTGACCCGGAAGCTGTGTTACAATAGTTGTTACAGGTTGTTTATACTCATTTATACAGTCCAAATGGTAATTAATGCATTATGTATCATTGTTAAAATTAATGTTACTTTTCTTGTGATGCTCAGTATAGTCTCTAATTGTATAGAAACAGTTCGGGCGCGTCAACTGCTAGCGTCATTATTGCTGAAAGTGGAGTGCATGTTTTTTGTCGTGGGAGGTGGCGGTGAGCTTCCCGCGCTGGATGGTGAGATTCTCCGAAGATGTAAGCTGTCAGTCATTAAAATATAAAGTCCAGAAGTACAAAAAGAAGCCTCGTATTTGGAATCTTTGTTTACTCCCAAAAAGTAATTTCCGAGTAGAAATTAATGAAACAAGAACAACTTTCGAGAAGTTTCGTTCACTTTCCCAGTGCCCTCCTTTATTCATTTACAGAATGCAATGTACAGTACTTCGTCGTTGGTGGATGTATATTTCTCTTTCAAATTATTACGCACGTTACGAATGATAAGAGTAGTAAATTTACCGTTTTATCACTTACTGTTAAAATATACACTTTCACGAGCATTCCTTAGCATACTCTTTATCTACAGAATTTCGTCGTAATAGGTTCTGCTGTTAATTAGTATTTCAGGATGATTGAAGAGGATTTCAGAGAGGCACCAACCCACAAACAAAAATAGTTGGCCATTTTTGTGAATATGTTGAAAATTTCCTTGAAGCTTTGTGTAAATATTCCCCAAAATCAAAATATCCTTTTCAAATTCCAAGAGGCCGCGACATCACGCCAGATCGATCGGGGAATGTGATTTGGACGCTGCGTTGTTGACAGACGGACGGATAAAGACAGAAGGACAGACATTATGCCGTAATCCAAATTTCCTGTATCAGACATCAACAAAACTTGTTTTCATCTAAAAAATGCGAATGCCGGAGCAGTACCCTACCAAACGGTCCACAACTGCGCGCGATCTTTCCTTCCTCTTCCTTGCCATATCCTTACCCCCCCATACACACATACACACACTGACACTAACATGCACTACAGTATTACGGGAGACCGGCCGAGAGCTTAGAGCTTATCCCGGTTGGGGTGGTGCCCTCCTGGTGGGAAATTCCTGGTTGGAGAAAAGCCTGCTAAACGACAGTAGGTCGGCGCCGGATTTCGCAATCCAGCGGGGAAAGATCACCACCCCTCCTCGAAAAAAAACCATGCACTACATTTATGAGACTAACGATACACCTTAGTTGACGCGCCCGGAATCACAATCAATCCCGCATCATCACAATACTTTCTCCATACCACGTAAGTAGTATGCGACAAACTGAAAAAAAAGGGTTATTAAACAATTTTTGCGTACTCGGTTTGTTTGTTTGGTTGGTTGGTTGGTTTTTCGTGTTTCCGGGCACGTCAATTGCTTCGGTCATTAGTCCCGTAAGTGTAGTGCATGTTTGTTCTCGGGAGATGGTGGTGATCTCCCCCGCTGGACGGCGAGATCCGGCGTCGACCTACCGTCGGCTAGTGGGGTTTCCCCCTAACCAGGACTCTCCCACCAGCAAGGCACCGCCCCAGCCAAGACAAGCTCTCAGCTCCCGACCGGTCTCCCGGAATATGTGGTAGTGTAGTGGATGTTAGTGTAAGTGTGTGTATAAGGGGAGAGGATAGGACAAGGAAGAGGAACGACAGATCGCGCGCGGTCCGTAGCCCGTTTGATAGGGTACTGCTCCGGCATTCGCCTGGTGTTGATCGGAGAAACCACAGAAAACTATTGATCAGAGCAGCCGGCCTCTAGAATTCTCATTCAGACAGCGACTGAATTCGACCTAACTGAAAAGTTAGTGTGGAAAATCCTGCCACCGTGGGGAGTGGGAACCTAGGACCTCCCGGTCAGAGGCGGTGCAGTGACATCAGTTGATGCACTGAGCTACCGCTCCCGGTGGTTTGTTTGGGTTGTGCGGGGCTTTCGGCCCAGTGTTCGCCGCGCAGCCAGCGCATTAGCGGCGAGTGAAGCGGAGTGTGGCGAGCAGACGGCGGCCAGACGGCTGCGCGCGGGGGCGGGGCGTCGGAGGGGGGCGGGGCGGGGCGGGGGTGGGGGCGGGGGCAGGAAGCGAAGGGTGCCGCCACGCGCGGCGGAGCGCTCAAACAGCGGCTTCAGACTAATTCCAACGAAAGGATTCGAAAGGTGGAATTCCACAGAACACACTGTGAAAAGAAATTGGAAATGCAGCCAAAAAGAACGGAACGACTGAGGGGGAAAAAAAGAGGAAATCCCAGGCACTTTTTCCTCTACGAAGAGAAGCGACCAATGATTGCGGAGCCACGAGAGCGCCATTTAACTGCCAGTCTCTTACTCTACAAATTATTTTATTCGCTCCACGAATTATTGTTGGTTTCTCGGGAGAACATGTTGCATCTTACCGTCTAATTGGCGAACTTCTAAAAATGAAAGTGGATGAATGGGTAACAGTCGTAGTTCTTCAAATTCACAAGAGGATCCTCCAGCTCAAAATTTCCACAGAATGTTAAAATATGAGTTAAAGTTGCGGATTAATACACTTGCTGTAGAGTGGTTTACTTTCGAGAGATTTAATTGACATTAACTGATTTGACTAATTAACTGATTACCTAAATTGGCTAGATTTACCTGATAACTTACATAGGAGTTTTATTTGCACATAATGGAATTATTTGAAAACAATGGGATTTTAAATCTCAAAAGACTTGCAAGCAAAGCATGCTCCTTAATCTGACGCCAAATTTCAATAATATTTTACTTACATAAATCGTGTTCTTGATTGTAGATGTAATTTTATAATGTTCATATTTTTAACTTTTACATCGCAAATACAACCTTGATTTCTGTTTATAATTTCTTCGAAAGTTCTATTACTAGCTCATTGTCACACATGCTTCCGGACGCAAATATACATTGTGTAGATGTTTCTTACTGATTCAAAAATGTTAATTCGTTTACAAAAGCAAAATAATTTGAATAAGCTTGTACCTATCAAAATAATATTTTAAGACAAGAATATTTACGTGAAACATCTCTCTCAACAGATTACCCAAAACATGCGCTAAAATATGTGGGTTACGGCAGCGTACACTATTCATACCCTATGTTGTTATTAACAATAACATACACAAGGTTAAACTTGATCTTTAATTCTTTATACAGAGGCACTGGTATAAACAGACATACATGTATGAATGCGTAAGCGACAGATACATACATGATACAAATTATCATTGTAGATGTAGGTTTTACAATAACTTGAAGCCACCGTTGAATCACCACAATGCCACATCGTACTTCCTTCCCCGACGTATATTCATCCGTATACTTCATCTCCTGTAGAGGAACCGTGCTCATTCACAGCCCAGGCCTGGTCGCACGCCAGGCGCGAGAGTTGCCGTGTGTAATGGATGGGCCCGGCGCCTCGGGCGACGCCGTCGGGGGAGCGTCGAGGAGACGAAAAAAGGCGCCTCCCGGGAGACCTGGCTATAACTTCCTGAACGCACTCCCTCAGCCACGTCCGATTCGTGAGGAGCAACTCCTGCCGCTGTCGACCAAGACGTTCCCTTGCAAGTATGTCGCTCTGGTTTTCTCACGTGCATGTACACAGTAGGGCCGACCTGGATGGCCGAGGTGGCTAAGAGCGAGTACCGACTCAGCGCTTCGGTCCGAAGGGTCGCGGGTTCGAGTCCCGCCTTGGCTGTTTGTCCCTTGACTTTGTATGTATGTGTTGTCGCGGAGGACCTCGCGTTCTGCTGACCCCAGATCAGAGGAGCCCGCAAGTGTGTTGGTGTCTAGTGTATGGTCGAATAAGCGTCCCATCCGGGCGTAAAGGGTAACCGGCTGACGGCTAGAGAAAAGCCCTAGATTAAAAAAAAAGTACACAGTAGGGACAAACAGAGCCCAAATGCAAAATGGTGAAAAAAACATGCGAATGATGTGCACAATTTTAAAAGCAAAGGAACAATCGAAAATAAATCATATGACAAAATGTTTGTTAGAAGCAAGAAAATGATGTTATGGAAAGGTAATAATAGATGAAAAACACTATGTTGACGCAACGAAACTACTTATAAGCGACGAAAATGAAAATAGAAATCTTTGTGAGGCAAGGTTACAATTCCAAGTATTGCATAGAGCATTAGGAGATCGATACACACAAAGAAACTCAACGGTCGGGTCTGGACCTCGACCACCACCGTTCTCAACGTCTCCTCCAATGCTCCCACCAGTGTTCTCAACGCCTCGTCTAATTCTCCCACCAGCATTCTCAATACCTCGTTCAATGCTCCCACCGGCGTTCTCAATGCCTCCTCCATGATCTTCGACGCATCGTACAGCATTGGCGAAGTCTGTCTCAAGGCCTCCGACGCTTCCCCCTGGAATCTTTGAGTCATTACAACGTCCCCACTGCCTTCTCCATATCCACGATGCCTCTTCTAACATCCCCAATGCCTTCTGCAATGTCCACGACGCCTCCTCCAACGGCACCAACGCCTTCTTCAAAATGGGCGATGCCTTCGCCAAAGTCTCCGACGCCTACGACGTCCGACGTCCAAAGACTGCGACGCCTCCTACAACGACCTTGACGCCTCCGTCTCCAACGCTTGCTTCAGATTCCCAGATGTCTCCAACGTCCCCGATACCTCCATCGTCCTCAACATCTCCTATCTTCCAGATGCCTTCTCCAACGTCCTCGACGCCTGTTCCAAGGTCACAGACCCCTCCTACAACGTAGCAGAGACCTCCAACATTCCCGAAGCCTCCCCCAACGTCACCCACACTTCCTCCGACGTCCCTGACGCATGGGTTCACCCTCTATAACGCCTCCTCAATGAGTCTCATCCAGCCTCCGACGCCCTCCCCACCGCCTCTCCTAACCCATGGACCCTTGCATCTTTTTCTCCGTAATCCCCGTTCCCTCCTTCACGTCCAGACTTCTCTGGATCCCTCGTGTCCACCACCGTCTGTTCCATCGCGCGTTGCGCCTTCTCTACCGTTCCCCACGCCTGTACCGAGTCACCGCCTCCATCGCCTTCCTTGGCCATTCCCCCCACCACTTCGCGTCCGCCCCTCCTCCTCCCCCGCCTCCGCAGCCGCGAGTAATTGAGCGTGAAGACGCGCCTTCGCCTTCGCCGCCTCCTCCTCCGTCGCGGGGCCGACGGCCCGTCGCGTCGCGGCGTCTGACGAGCCGCAATTGGCGGCCGCATAGCTACCCGCTGACGCGACGTCGGCAAATTTAGCGCCGACCGGATGGACGGACGTGAGGAAGCTGTGCTCCACGACCGCCGTCCGCTTCTCCGCGCCCCCGCCCCGCCCCGCCCCCTCCGCGCCGCCGTCACCGGAGACGAGGGGACCCGGGAGAGGGCATCCTCCGCCTCCGCCTGAGCCTTTTATTAACGCGGCCACTAAATTACGCACTTAACGGCCCAGAGACAATCGTCAGTGCGCGGCCGAGGACGGCTGCGGCGCGGCGGCCGGCCCGCTTGACTGAAATATATGTGTCACACTGGAGTGCTTTTCCTTGCCGAAGGACATTAGCCGCAGTTCTGTTGAGACGCGGATGCGCGCACACGTTCGGGAGAGAGCATCGCGGGCGCCCTTTCACGGACCCCGCGATTCGCTGGAGGGGGGCGGAAGGATTGATAGGCGAGGCGGTAGGTGAGCAGTGAGTAGAACACAAGAGATGGGGAGAGGGGCGGGCAAAGAAGAAAAAAGTGAAACAGGGTTTTATATAGCCCCGCGCATCTAAGGGGACACTGAGTGGTGAGGACTGTAAATGGATATAATCTTGAGAACGATTAATGGCAAACAGACCAATTAATTTTTGATGTTAGTAGTTGCCTGATTTGCTGAACAGGGACGAGTTCTGAGAAGGATGTTAGTGATAAGAATGACATGTTTAAAAGCTATAAAATGCTTCAGTCACATTTATTTACACACAGCTAATTTCGAGCTCTTGACAAAAGGACTTATTGCAAGTTTTCTGGTATGTACTCCCCAATTATATGATGATACAGTTTCTAGAAAATGTTTGATTACCTACTACAATATTTTGTTGAATTTTGAAGGGCTACTTTTGACTAATCCTTCCAAAAAACCATCTACTCGTGCAACTTCTTTGATTTCTCATCCACAGAAAAAGTATAGGTCGAGCTAAAAATGATTTGTCGGGATGAGCTCAACGAGTGGTCATTTTACAGATGAACACACACAGCATTAAATTAGTGATCTCACGAAACATCGCTAAATCTGTTCACAGAACATACGAGTATTGACAGTATACGTAAGAGTATTGATTTTCTCCAAGAGTATTGACAAACATGTGATAATTTATTTACAGGGTTTTGAGACCGTAAATGCAGTAACATTATTATCCTGAACAATTGTCACTACCAAGTAACGTAACATTGATGTAATCTGTGTGAGTCGTTATTTTATTTCGGAAGACGGTGATAACCAATCTAACTTTCCCCACTGTCTATGATCTGTCCCTCCGTCACCTAGTACTTACAACGAACTCGCAGATACTCTGTAAATTATACTTGGGTTTTCGTAAGGTGGCGCGTGGGGGGCTTTGTCTTCACGATGGAATATGGCACAGCCTTTTGCGTCTTTCTCAATCGCGCCGGCAGATGTCCCACGATCGCGACCGTATGAAGCAGTGCTGCAGACCTAGCAACACGACCGAGAAAGACGCGAAAAGCTATTTTATTTATTTATTTTAATTTATTTTACGTCAAAAAAAAAACAGTTGAAACTGAGTATGACGTGCTATGGGGAGAAGTGAATTCTGTGCACAATTTCAAAATTCTGTGATCTGAGTCATATACTACATAAATTTTGAAAATAAAAAAAGCTCTCATGTAATAAAATCTATTTTCAAAGATAAATAAGCAATACATTTTGGACTCTTATCCATGTTGTCCTTCGTCAAGGAATAATACTTCCTACCGAGACAACATGGAAACGATAATTTGAATAATTGTATTTGCCACTGAATTCTAGAAGACGTTCACAGAAAATGAAGTTACATTTATGTCCAGAAGCAAAACAAAGGGCCATCTCAGCATTTGCTCAATGGATCAGGGAAACTGGACGAAAAACCTGATCGACATGGGAGTCATTGACCCGGAGGCTGTAGTACAATACTTGTTACAGGTTGTTTATACACATTTATACAGTCCAAGTGGTAAATAATGCATTATGTATCATTGTTAAAATTAATGTTACTTTTCTTGTCAGTATAGTCTCTATTTGTATAGAAACAGTTATGCAGCAGAAACGATTTCACTTTGCCTATGCTATGCCATATTCCATCTATTGCCACTGAGCTATCGCTGCCCAAGGTCCGTGGCTGGTCTTTTTGCTGCGACGGTGGCGGCAGCGACGGCGGCCACCGTCATAATGACGGGATGCGCCTGTCCGCGTGCGCGTCTTCCAGAAGCGATTGCGGTGCGGTGGTCGCCTGCGGGAACTAGCGGCTTCGCGAGCGCTTCCTTCGGTAATCGAGCGGAAAATTCTCGTTAGGATATTCCGCTTCCCGGAAAGGGACGGCCCGCCCGCCCACCCGCTCGCTCGCTCGCGATATATTTCGGTGGTTAATATCGTGCTACGCTGCACGCGTCGACTGCGAAGTCTTGACGACTCGTTATGCGAGATGAGCGTGCACTGAAAATTTAATATTCCGGAACGAGACGTTGAAAAAGCAAATGGAAGTGGAAGTCCGCATGGAAAACGCAGACGCATGATGATGGGGCCATTCAAAGAGAGTACAAATGTAAACAAAGCAGATTGATGCTTTCAGTGTTACTTGTTAACCCTCTGTAATTATACGAGTAACTGATCTAAATTTTCAAAAGTGCATGAATATACGATACGATATTAATAAAAACATCTATGTTAATTGCTAAAATATGATTAAAAATACGATTGTGGGGAAATGCATCGTTGGTAAAATTCTTGTAAACAATTATTAGTTTCTGACTTGTAGGAAGATATGCCCAAGACCTACGATAGAAATCTTTCTTAGGTACATCCGGTTTATTACAAAACTTTACAATTCTAAATATTTGCGGGATTTTGGAAATGTCAAATGTAAAAGCGATGTACTTCTCAAACTCGCGGGGTACGCGTTAGCTTTTAGGGGATACGTGAACAACTTCCACGGGAGGAATGGAGACATTCGTAACTCTATCGAGAAATTCCAGCATCCTTTGGATATTGAAGATATTCCAATGCCATTGTAGGCAAAAATAATTTATTTGTTATAATTTCTCTCATTTATAATAGTAGTGTACGCAATTAGTTTATAATGTTAAACTTTATTGCATGAGTATTTTTTTTTAGAACGAGCGACGTTAGGAACGAGTTTTTTAAATTTGTACGAATGCAATAAAGTAACATATAAACGAGTTCCATACACAATTTTCTTTCTTTAACAGCATTATATATTTATAAGAGAATCAAACTTCATTTATAAGAGAATCAAACACCTTTTTTGTGACGTCTCTGGTATTTGACCTTTGTGCTAGAAAATGATGGTCGGCTGTTCCGTTTACCGCTACCTCCCCAGGATTCTCTCGTTGCGATTGGCTGAATGTGCCGTAAAATATAATACGTCATTGTGCCATAAAATACCCTTTTATGAACGACTTCTTGCAACAGAAAATGTCGTTTATAATGCTAATATACAAAAAAATTATTTACCAAGTAACTTTAAAATATTTTTGTAGTATTTGAAACATGCCATTTAGGAGAGTAAATGGAAGGTAATATTTAATTGGTAATAATTAAGGGTCATAATCTTTCAAAATTAATCTCATGGGTCTATATCAGAAGTACTTATAAGAAATGGTATTTGAATCTTTTATTATTTCTGCAAGAATGACGAATGGTTCTCACAGCACACTCTCTCAAGATCTATTCAACATGATTTCGCTGATAAGCGTAAATGAAACAGTTATTTCGTAATCATTTGGCACAAGTAGTTAGGTAATTTATTTCGAAATCTATTTGACCTAACCGCTTTCGTACAGTTTCGTACGGTGGCACACAAGTCCACGCTATTTGCCATGAAATCGGGTAGCTCCTAAAAGAACCATTTCCTCCACACGTGTAAGAAATCGGAGTAGTTCCGAAATTCTGGGTTCAAACTTCAAATTTCTTCTTTTCCTCTTGCTCTTTCAATTGGATCCATAAACCACGTTCTTCAATCATCAAACATAAACATAACATGTTCTTTTGCAGTTTCTAGATGTACATTTTCCAATATTAATTTTTATTTAAATAGTGTTATAACGGTCCCACTAACTGTAGGTCACCTTCATATCTTCTAAATAGTTCAAAATACTAAAATGCAGTTTTCGCTCAACAATGACGAATCATGTGGCAAGTAATATACTGTACAGATATCATTTGTAATACTTTTAGTTTTTGAGAAATGTAATTATATTTTTTATAATGAACCATATATTTTTCTCGCTAGCAATAGATAGATCTTAAAAGAATAATACAGTGTTCATTTGTATAATAATACTATCTGACACGTTATTTTAAATTAAGCTGACAAAATTTCTGAAGTAGCCCAAGCAACTCTTGCCTTTGGGGAGTTAGCCTTCTGTTCGCGGTGCGGACTGTAGCAGCCTCGGCGCTGAGGTCACCTTCTTCCTTAGGCGACAGTTGGAAGGGTTGCTACAGGAAGTACTGTCGCATTAATTTACAATACATGTCAGAAAGTCTACTTTTAAACTCAAATTACTACCAAAATACTAACATACGATACATCATTGGATTACTATTTTTATGATATATCCATTGCTGGTGACAAAAATGTATATTTACATTAAAAAAATGACTGACGAATTATCTTGAGAACTCTCTACGGTACATTACTTGTCACATGATTTCGCATTGTTGAGCAAAAACTGCATTTCAATAAAGTAAACCGTTTAGAAGTTATGGGGGTGGCCCACAGGTGGTGAGACACCTTTATAAGTTTCAAGGTGCAATATATATTTGTCATGTTTCTAGTTCAACATTCTTAAACTTGTCTGCCAAGTATCATGGAACACATATTTTGATTTATTGCACAATAAAAAAACGAATGATGATTGACCGAGTGATATTATGAGGTGCGTACTGGTTTGCCTTCCACGCCACAATCAAGAGGTGAAAATATCCTTGCCCTTTGAAGGATTGATACCAACAAACCTACGTTGAGTGGTTCCCTCAACCTCAAATTCAACCTTGCAGCTTTCGTTATCGTTTACCGTCCACCTTTTAGATCTACAGTGTTTTGATTTCTTACAAATGTTTCAAATAAAAGGAGACCGCTAACATTACATGATTAAATATAGAACACGCAATGCAGCCACAGCTAAACAAGTTCATGTGAGTAACATTTATAGGAAGACTATATGAACTACATATATAACACTTACGAAATTATTTTCTTCAAACAGAGAGGAGAAGTCAATGCTCAGCGGCTGACACTAGTAAGCATTTGTCACTATCTCCTGGAAATATCTGAAAACATGTGAAATGTGTAAAAAAATAAGCTCGCCCACATGTCTACATATGTTCTGATTAAAAATACACTAAAATTGCAGCTCCCGAACCTACCGCGGCACGTGCACTACTCATATTACCGCATCCAAACCCCTTCCTCGGGCCACCGTCACCGAAGGGGGGGAGGGGGGCGTGGAGGAGCAGAATCTTCCCCGAAGTTGCGCCTCCACGCGCTCGTGTGCGAAATCACAGGGCGGCCGTCGCGGAACGGCCGGCGTGGGACCGAAAGTTAGGCCGGGCTCCGCCAGGCGTGAGGAGTAGAATTCGGGGCTGATTACGGAGGACTGCGCCACTTAAGACGTTATGGACTCTAACGCGCCGCCGCTGTCGAGACGCCCAAGGTGCGTGAGGCGGGGACGGAGCGCGGCGAACCGCGAAACGAAAGCGGGCGGGGCTCGGGAGCGGTGGGGCGGGGCGGAAGGAGTGAGTGGACCAGGCGAGAAGGGCGAGGCAGGCGGGGAGGGGATGGGAGGGTCGGGGAGGGTGGGAACTGGCGGGGCAGGGCGGGACAGGTCGTGGTGAGGCGGGCCGGGCCGGGCGGAGGGCGATGAGCTGGAAGGGGGCGGGGAGGGGTAGAGGCGAGGCAGAAGGGGCGGGGCAAGACGGGATGGGCAGAGTGGGCGAGTCGGGCGTGGCGTGACGTGACGTGGTGGGATGTAGTGGGGCGCGCGGGGCGGTCCGGGCGGCAAGGGCGAGGAGGGGCGTGGGCGGATAGAGGCGGGGCAGGCAAAGACGGGCGGGGCGGGCGGAAAAGGCGGGGAGGGGCAGAGAGGGGTGGGGCGGGCAGAGTGGGGCGGGGTGGACGGTGAAGGGTGGGGCAGGGTGGTGCGGATGGGGGGGGGCGGGCGTGGCGGGGCGTTGCGTGACGTGGCGGGATGTAGTGGGGCGCGAGGGGCGGTCCGGCGGCAAGGGTGAGGAGGGGCGGGGGCGAGTAGAGGCGGGACGGGCGGAGGCGGGCGGGGCGGGTGGAAAAGGCGGGGAGGGGCGGGGCGGGCGGAGAGCGGCGGGGGAGGCTGGCACGGAGGAGGGCGGGCGAGGCGGGCGTGTCGTGGCGTGTCGCAGCGAGGCGGGGCTGGACGGGGAGGGTAGGGCGAGGGCAGGTGGAGCTCGGGAGCGGAGAGGCGGGGAAGGAGGCGCGCCTGACGCGACGTGACGCTAATAACGCAGCGCCGACGACGCGCGTGGACGCCTCCTGTCTTCCGCTTAAGTGGCAGTTAGCAAATTAGTTGTTATGCGCAGCAACACTGCTAGTAATTTGTTTTGTACTGAATGAACGGCGGTCGCCGAAGTTGTAGTGGAACAGACGTGGAGTGACGGGGTATGCTAAGACGAGGTCACAAGCTCAACATGGAAAAACCCAGGTACCGGTTTCATCGGTACACTGAATGGATTAGAATGGAACTATTACATACCGAGGTGAGGAAAATACCACCTACGAAATTTCCAAAACAAAACTATCAAGGCTTCTAAAAATGGATATACAATATTTAGAGCAAAATTTGACACTCTTCAACTATGAATACATGTTATTTACAATTACCAGCGTGTTCTGGTTCTTATAATAAACTTATCACGTTTTGATTCTTATGGTGAATTTTGCGAACATTCAGTTTGTTGTCTTCAGTTGAAAAAAAAGGTAATGGAAATATAAAATTTTAAGCCGATATTGACTTTAAAGTTATGATTTTTATAAATAATAAATTGAATGCAGAAATAATAAATTGAAAACAGAAATCCAACTTCACTAATTGTGAATATTATTTATATACAAGCTTTTTGTAAAATCAAATAATTCAAAAGATTGCTTAGTAAAGACCTACAGGGAAAAAATCTGAACTGTTTCTGTTACACCACTACAAATTGAAAGTATCGCTGTGTTTTCAGAACTTCTTTTCAGATAAAGAAACAAATAATTTACTATCAGCATTTGATATTTAAAATTAGCTTCTGTCCGATCATTTGAATTATTTTAAATAAAAGAGTTTCTCAAGTCATCCTCAGTTTCCTACTATTTTCGTTCTGATTATTTGATTACACTCGATGGATTCATCTCAAAGGTAGGCTACTGGAAGACAAGCTAACGCTCAGACAAAAGACCCCTATAAAAAGAAGAAAACGTATAAAGAGGCCGACAGAAACCTTACTGGGAGAAACAGTGGGCGCCCAAGAATAAAGGAGTGGAAAGTAAATGTATTCGATGGAAGGGACAGGCGCGCGCGCGGCCGACAGCTTCGGGGAGGCCAATGGACGGGCTAGCGAAGCGGAAGGCGGCGGCGGCGGCGGCGGCGGCGGCGGCGGCGGCGGCGGCGGCGGCGGCGGCGGTGGCAGCGGCGGAAGCTGGCAGGGAGAGCTGGAAAACTGGAGAAGTCTCTCGTGATCAGAGAATGGGGCTGGAGTGAGAAAAGAAGAGCTGGAGATTTGAGGACAGAAATAGGAGGGAAGTCTTGCAGGGAGGATAAATGCGTTTGAGTTGAGAAGACAAGCGGGATGTTAGGGGGGTGGACTATGATCTTGTGTGGTCAACGAGGGTGATAGGCTATGTACGGAGTGTTTGTATCGGGCAGTGTGGGGAGACGGTGATTCGTGGCAGTCGCAACCAAGCTATATTTGCAAGCAGGGGCGGGGAGTCCGAGAGAAGGCGGGGGCGGGGAACGGGCGGGAGAGAGGCGGGATCTTCAGAGGTGGAGGCAGAAAGAGACGGACACGAGGTGGGGCGTGGGCGAGGCGGGAGCGGGTTAGAGGCTAGACGGAGCGGGGACAGAGCGGGGTGGTGGTGGGTGACTCGTAAGCAAGGCAGAGAGGGGTGGGGTCGGACCAGAAGGAGCAGGACCAGGAGCGGGGCGGGAAGGGGCGGGGGGAAGGCAGGGCGGGGGAGCAGGAGCGTGCGGGGTCTGAAACGAGAGCTGAGGGTGACTGGGCGAGTCGGGGGCGAGTCGGGGGCGAGTCGGGGGCGAGTCGGGGGCGAGTCGGGGGCGAGTCGGGGGCGAGGCGGGGGCGTGGCGGGGGCGAGGCGGGGGGTGAGAGGAGAGGGTTGGATGCGGAACGGTGAGAGGGGGAGGGTAGGAGCTGGGAAGGCGTGAGAGGTGGAGGGTGGGGGGCTGGTTCGTGCGGGGCGGGTCAGGGGCAGCAAAGCCCGAAAGTGAGTAGCAGCGCAGGCGTGGCGGCGGGTGAAACTAGCCTGCGGCGGAGGCGGGGCGCCGCGCCCACTTCGCCACCTCCGTGACTGGCAGGTGCGAGCGGAATGCGGTCGCACCCGCCCCGCCCTGCCCCTCCACGCCACAACGCCGTTCAGACGAATGTCACTTGCATTTACCAAACTGTTAACACAGGCAGACGATCTTTTCACATCGGACAACTTATTTATTTTATTTAAAGTCAAATTCATTTAAAAACTGTGAGTGACATGATATGGGGAGAAGTGAGTTCTGTGCACTTTTTCTTAAATTATGGGATCCCTACACTAATACAAGCTGACTTTAGGCTTGTCTACACGTAACGTTTTGTCATCAATTTCGCAATATACGGGGAAAATCATATTCTTGCTAGAACACAAAACTGATGCCCGTCGAGACCTTTGCGAATTAATGCAACAACATTCAATGCTTGCAATTTACTGTCCATACTAATGTTTAGTTTGAAAAATGTGTTTTCATCTTAAAATACTGACAAAATATTATACGTCGACTACTATAGAACAAGTTGAAAATTTGCATAGTTGTAGTGGTACTTCTCACGACATTCATTCTTAGGTGTCTTGATAGAATATCAAGATATCAAACCTCATTTGGAGGTTCCAATATTTCAAGAGACACTTCTGTTTTTATTATGTTCAATCTGGTTTATCTCCGATTTCATAATTTATCAATTCCCTTACCATTTAGCAGCATCTCTTCACATTATTGTGGTATTGTAACTAAGAAAGAATGTGGGATGTATATTCAAAGTATTTCTAACCATTTCAAGATCGCTTATTCTTCAATACGCTGTAATTTTATTCGTCTGAATCTTCTGCTATTCATGTATTTATGTAACTCTATTTCAGCCCCAAGAACAGTTTTCGTTAACTAGTGGTGGTATTCATTACTGTCATATTTCGTTATACCACTTGTGCTCCTTTTGAAACAGGACTAATGTGTGTTAGTCACCAGTAATAATTCTTTTATTTACACTACTACATATAAGCGAAGTACATTATCCTTTGCTGTGTGTTTTTAGATAAAAACTATATCAGCCAAAGATGCATTTTACCTTAGTTTTGTGCACTATCACGGAAGCCTAACAACACTGCCATGAGTTAAAGTATTGAAGTTCGCAGAACAATAAAACAAGACAACGCCAATGGACTTCATTTATTACGGTTCGGCAGCTTCGCATTGACTTGGGTCTCCCATAGCGAAATCGCGTCGTGGATCAAATGTGATAGTCAGCCACTATAACTTTAAGATAAGAAAGGATGTATGCAATCAGTAATACTGCAAGGAATGCACGATATGCAAAGTAAGCATGACTGCTCTCTGCATTCCAATGTACTCGTGGGGCTGGAGGGCGAGGGAATGTGTAAGGCACGAGTTCATTTCTTACTAGCACTATCAATCCATCTGTATGAATATCATTATAAACCGAAGTCGTACCGGGAGAAGTGACTCAGTGCATCAACTGATGGCACCGTAGTACCTCTGACCGGGAGGTCCTAGGTTCGAGTCCCAACAATGGCAATATTTTTTGGCATTAGCTTGTCAGCTAGGTCGAATTCAGTTGTCTGGAGGAGAATTCTCTGATGGGTATTGATTATCTCATTATAATTCTCTGATCGGCCGCGGACCGTGCGCGATCTTTCCTTCCGCTTTCTTGTCCTATCCTCACCCCTTCCTTACACACACACACACACACACACTCTAACATGCACACACTACCACAAATACCGGGAGACCGGTCGGGAGCTTAGAGCTTGTCCCGACTGGTCCGGTGGTGGGAATGTGGCTGGGGGGAGATAGCGGGGGCTGGTGGGAGATACCTGGTTGGGGGAACCCCGCTACCCGACAGTAGGTCGGCGCCGGATCTCGCCATCCAGCGCGGGAAGATTACGGCCACCTCTCAATGAAAAAATGCATTACACGTAGGGGACTAATGACCTCAGTAGTTGACGCATCCGGAATCACTAACAACCAACCAAACAACCAAAGATGTAGGCTTCCGCGGCCAGAGTCGTGCAAATGATCTTGGGTGTCCGGGTGGAGCTGTAACAAAGGCTTTGGTGCCGACATTTCGACCACTTTCTCGTAGTCTTTCTTAGTCGTGCAAATGATCTTGGGTGTCCGGGTGGAGCTGCGACAACGGCTTTGGTGCCGACGTTTCGACCACTTTCTCGTAGTCTTTCTTAGGGCGGACCATCCCTGAAGAAGACCACAACAAGACGGTCAAAACGTCGGCTTCACACCCTTCGAGGTGGCGGGGTCACCCGGGCACCCCAGATCATTTGCATCGTTACACGTATAAACGACGCGCATTTTCCCTTGTGTATCCCCACTGTCGATATATAATGAATTTAAGATGAGAGTGCTTCATTGTAAACACACTCTCATAGTAAATTTATCTTCATTATATATCGAGAGTAGAATGTTGAATGTCGTTGCAATCTTTCTGGGGCATTTGAGACATTGCACACAAATGCTAGTGCATGTGATGTTGTGTCAGAGTATATTATGCGATTTCTAATTTCTTGGGCATTTCAGCAATTCTCAAAATGCAAAGAATTTCTTTAGAGGTGGGGTCGATGGGATCCTGCAAATGTTATTTAACACCTTTAACCAATACACTTCATTCCAAGGGGCCTCTCACACTTCATGGAAATTCAGAATCCAGCAATACAAGAAGTAAAGAGACGTTTCGGATTGTTTAAATGAAACACATTTTCATACAAAGTGCATTATCCGTTCTCATGTGTTGAAAAATGTGAGACTATGGTACTGTGTTGATGGGTGTCAATATATATTTTTTTCATAATTTCAAAATATAATAACAATTTTTATTATTAACATGCTGCATTGTTATCTGTAACATTTAATATTCGGTTGCAATTTGTAGTGTAAACAATTAATTATTAATGCATATATTTTGTACTGTTTGACCAGCGTCACCTGATATACAAAAACTGCACCTTCTGAACATTTCTGCAAGTGAACAAACGTATCATCTACACGACTACCACTTTGTTTCCTACTGATAGAACAAAGCGAACGGATACCGGGAAAAGTGGCTCAGTGCATCAACTGATGTCACTGCAGTACCTCTGACCGAGTGGTCCTAGATTCGAGTCCCCTCATTGGCAAGATTTTCGACACTAGTTTGCCAGCTAGATCGAATTCAGTCGTTGTCTGAAGAAGAATTCTATGGGCCGGCTTCTCCATCGGCAGTTTTCCCTGGTTGCTGCGATCAACACCACGCGAATGCCGGAGCAGTACTTTAACATACGGGCCACGGACCGCGCGCGATCGTTCCCACGTCTTAGTTGTCCTATCGTCTCCCCTTACAAATATACTAACATACATGCCAGGAGCTTGTCCCGGCTGGGGCGGTTGGTGGGAGATACCTGGCTGAGGGAAACCCCGCTACGCCTCGATGGTAGGTCGGCGCCGAATCTCGCCATCCAGCGGGAACCGACACATCCTAATGAAAAACATACACTACACTTACGGGAATCATGCCCTCAGTATGTGACGTGCCCGGAATCACTAACAACCAACGAACAAAGCTCAGGGACACCCTCTCACGGACGCCGTTGCCTAGGGCAAGGTCCCTTTCCTCACCACCGTGCACGCCACCGACTGAAGTTGCCGCCGACACCACCGGTTCGGCCATCCTACAGTACCTGGGTCCCCGTCGCCTTCATCACGCAAGTAATTTCAACCAATTTTCGCATTCTCGATCTCGAAGCGAGAAATCAATTGCCTTGTTAAGTGATTATCCGCTGATATTAGGTGTCAGGTTTCCTTATTTGCATGCTGAATTCATTTAAATATTTTACACCTTCAGCTATTACATGGTTATCTCGTAAGTATATTTATCTTTAACCTTTCTGGAGATTAATATCAGAGAGCAATCACTTCACCCTAATCCTCTTATATCCGTTTGATGCCCAAGAAGGAGCAAGTACGTCAGTTGTCCCCTAAAGATCCTCTGAAAAGAGGAAGCCTTCCTAACGCGAACAATCAGAGTAGGGAGGGGGAGGGGTCGCCCCTTTCCGAAAGATCGACCCGGGGCCGTCCATTTCTGGCGAGAGAAGCGCAAGGGATGGGGCAGAAGGTTGGAAAAGGGCGGCAGAGGAAGGGGGAGAAGAGGGCCTTGCAACAGCTGGCACAAGACCGGGCTTTGATGCTACGTTTTCTCCCGATCCTCCTCCAGTGGATTTCCACTATCCTTTCCTCAGGAGCCTCTCCCGTGTCGCCACATCTTTTCTCCCTCCTGCTTTGGTCGCTGCCATCAAACCCGTGCCCCTATCTTCACCCCACTAATGCTACCACCACTATCACTGCACAAACCTAATTTTTCTCTCTCTTCACAACAATCTCGTCTGCAATTTCAATCACCTATCTCAGTGTAGGTCGTCCGTCCGCAGTCGTTTCGTTACTTTGTCACCACCACCGCCGCCAGATTAGCTTCCTCTTCCTTGCGATCTCTTCTTCACCCTTTCCTTTCTCTCCTTGCCCCCCGTATTTCGCCACTTCTTTTCGTCGTAACGCTTCCATCACTTGCAGCTTCCCATCTCCACCATCGCTCCTCTTTTTTACCGCGCGACCCCGCTACCGCTGCCGCCTCTCTCCTGTCTGCTGCGCTGTCTGGACCAACTTTTATTGCTCTCCGTGTGCTCGGCGGCGGCGGCGGCGCTACGTGGGAAGGGCTCGGCGCGGCGCGGCGCGGAGGCCGCCTTCGCTCGAGGACCATATGGCGGCGCCTGACGCCGCTTCCTCTACCACCGGTGGTCGCCGTGGAGCGGGCCGCGGCGGGACGGAGGGGGCGGAGCCCAGCGGGGCGGAGCGGGGCGTGGCGCAGAGGGGCAGAGAGGGGCGTGGCGCTGCGGGGCGGAATGGGGACGAGCAGGGCGGGGCGCGGCGGGATGGTGAGGGGTACAGCGGAGCGGTACGGGGAGGAGCTGGGCGGGGCAGAGAGGGGCGTGGCGCAGCGGGGCGGAAAGGAGACGACCAGGGCGGGGCGCGGCAGGGCGGACCAGGGAGGAGCGGGGCGGGGCAGAGCGGGGTGGGGTACAGCCGAGCGATACGGAGCGGAGCGGGGCGGGGTGGAGCGGGGCGTGGCGGGGCAGGTCGGGGAGGAGCGTGGCTGGGAGGAGCGGGCGAGGCGGGGCGGAGCGGAGCGTAGCGGCGCGGCGGGACGGGCAGGGGAGGGGCAGGGCGGGGCGAAGCGTAGGGGGGCGTGGCGATGCAGGGTCGATCCGATCGGAGGGGGAGGATCGGAGAGGAGCGGAGCGAGATGGTTCGTGGCGGAATGGAGCAGAGCGATGCGGAGCGGTGCGGATGGCGAGCAGGGGGAGCGTGGCGGGGTGGAGCGGGGGGGAGCGGGGTGGAGCGGTGAGCGGGGTGGAGCTGGGTGGAGGTTGGTGAGCTGGTGGAGTGGGTGGAGCGTGTGGGTGGAGCGGGTGGAGCGGGGTGAGCCAAAGTGGAGCGGTGGAGCGGTGGAGCGGTGGGAGCGGTGGATGGGGTGAGCTGGGTGGAGTGGGTGGAGCGGTGGAGCGGGTGGAGCGGGGTGGAGCCGGTGGAGTGGTGGAGGTGGAGCGGGGTGGAGCGTGGGTGGAGCGGGGTGGAGCGGGGTGGAGCGGTGGAGCGGGTGGAGTGTGGGTGTGGAGCGGGTGGAGCGGGGTGGAGCTGGGTGGAGCGGGGTGGAGCGGGGTGGAGCGGGGTGGAGCGGGGTGGAGCGGGGTGGAGCGGGGTGGAGCGGGGTGGAGCGGGGTGGAGCGGGGTGGAGCGGGGTGGAGCGGGGTGGAGCGGGGTGGAGCGGGGTGGAGCGGGGTGGAGCGGGATAGAGCGAGATGGAGCGGGGTGCGAGCGGGGGGCGAGCGATGGGGAGAGTGGTGGGGCGAAGCGGGGTGATTGGGCGGAGCGGGGAAGGAGAGAGCGGAGTGAGCAGGAAAGGCTGCGGAAGGAAAGGAAGAGGAAGCGTTGAACAGCGTAAGGCAGAAAAAAGTAACAACAGTCCCGCATTTTACGCAAAACACACAGAAATCCACTTCATGGAAATACTGCACTGAGAAGAAACATGGAAAGAAGGTATTCAGAGGAAATGACAAGTAATATACATTATTATAAGCAAATGTCAACAAGCGTAATCCATTAGATATCTAATGATAAATGCTATTAACATATTTATATTATTCTTAATTTTTTGGCGTTTGAAATTATTTTCTGTTTGCTTCCAAATATCTCAACTGTATGATATTGTCTTATTCACAAAAATATATATGCTAATATATAGGCTAATTTTAATATTCTCTGAATAATCAAGTTAATTCAATCAAATAATACTATTTTGTAGTCATAATTCAATAACTGAAAAGTAAGAATGAAACCTATTTCAAAGACACAGAGCTTGTTGTTTGACACAGTTGGAACTTTACATCTATCAACATGAAACTCAATATTAATATATCTGTATTATACGTATATCATACATTTGTTGATTTTTGAAGTTCAGATTATAATGAAAATTGAAACTCAGAGTCATAGCTGAGACGTAAGTTTGGAATTTACATGTGTGTAAATATTAGTTTTAAAGCGGCAGAATGCACTTTAAGAAGGCTCAATGCCCGAAGAAGGATCAACTTAAAGAAAGAATGTCAATTAACGAAATCTATACGAACGTCAATAATTATGGAAAAACAGAAAATTCATCAATCGAGATATTCTATTTATAGTAAAAAGAAATCTAGTAGATATATCTTCGAAAGCGATAGCCATTATTACCCAAATCCATATACTGAAGTATCACAATCTGAACGGAATCCAATACGTCAAAAGACACACAATTCTCCAGTGTTGAGAGCCGAGCGAGCAAGGGCGTTTGTTTTGGTACGGATGCCATCACTGCAAACGCAGAAGTCGTGTTGCGGTAGTCCTTCGTAACATCCAGTTCCGAAACCCCACTGAGGGTTGTTGGAGCAGTTTACCGCAGCGAGGCCGGCGGCGGCGGCGGCGGCGGCGGCGGCGGCTGTAGTGGTGGTGATGGTGGTGGGCTCGCGAACGGAAGAAAAGACGATAAAAAGCCTCCCTCCCCTGGCGGCCGGCGGAGGAACCAAGAGAAAAAACAAGAGCCCGGGGCGGAAGGGGCGGGGCGGGGCGGGGCGCGGCGGTGCGGAGTCGGGTGTACAGAATTAATGCCTGCCCGCGCGCTCTAGCACAGGGCGGACGCTGCGCGGCGACAATGCGGTGGCACAATGCGGCCGAGGAGCGCGGACCATTGCCGCGGCGGCGGCGGAGGCGAAGGTAGAGGCGACGGAGGCGAAGGCGGAGGCGGAGGTGGAGGCCGCGGTGGCGGTGGCGGTGACGGTGGCGGTGACGGTGACGGTGACGGTGACGGTGGCGGTGGCGGTGGCGGTGGCGGAGGCGGAGGCGAAGGTGGAGGCGTCAGAGGCAGAGGCGGAGGTGGAGGCGGAGGCTGAAGCGGCGATGGCGGTGGCGGTGGCGGTGGCGGTGGCGGCGGCTGTGCCGACGGCGGAGGCGAAGGTTGAGGCGGCAGAGACGAAGACGGAGGTGGAGGCGGAGGCTGAAGCGGCGGTGGCGGTGGCGGTGGCGGCGGTGACGGTGGCGGTGGCGGCGGCGGCGGCTGTGCCGGCGACGGAGGCGAAGGTGGAGGCGGCAGAGGTGGAGGCGGAGGGGGAGGCGAAGGCTGAAGCGGCGGTGGCGGTGACGATGGCGGAGGCGGCGGAGGCGGCGGAGGCGGCGGAGGTGGCGGAGGCGGCGGAGGCGGCGGAGGCGGCGGAGGCGGCGGAGGCGGCGGAGGCGGCGGAGGCGGCGGAGGCGGCGGAGACGGCGGAGGCGGTGGCGGTGGCGGGGGTGGGGGCGGCGGAGGCGGCGGAGAAGGACGGGGCGGTGATGGAACTGCCGGTAGATGGCGCGGTAGTTGAGATTGATGTGGTGGATTTGCAGGGCGTGGAGGTGGAAGTAACGGAGCTGGCGGTGACATTGGCGATAGTGCGAGGCGAGAATGGAGAAGGGGTGAAGGCCAAGAGAGTTGAGAGAGGGAGACGGGGAGTGAGCGGCGACGAGGGTATGAGTAAGGTTAGAAAACGTAAGGAAACGGAAGTAAAGGTGGAAGTTTATGCTTCACACTTTGATACAGCCCATGGTCCTGGTAAAGTGACGAAGCAGAAAGTATGGACTAGATAACCTGGATCTAAAGGAGATATTGTTTTAGAATTGCAACAAGCGAAATATCAAACGAAACACATATTCAATATATACTCAAAAGGAAATAGGAAAGAACTGGAGCTGAACTACATCTTACCGACTGACAGATTTCGCAGTGTCGTAGTAACGGCATAATTGGATATTTATTCATAGTGAAAAGAAAACGAAAATGGGAAATTGAATTATCAGAGTAGGGGAAATCAAGCACTTAATAAATAAAGATAAACCGAAACACTTTAAACTCAACTTATGTAATACATACTATTTTAATCGGAAAACTAAATAAAAGAAATACTTTACAATGTCAACAAACCAATTGAGACGGAAATTGACGGAATTAGAACGGGTCGATCGAAAAAGAATAAATCATTCCATTAGACGAAAGAGAATCATTGAATCTCTGAAAATTTATGGAGCACAAGGTAACGTCCACATTACTTATGTATGTGATTCTGTACATAATTTGTACCTAATAGGATCTCTCCGAGATGCTTCTGAAGCCCTCTCAGGCCGTTAACCTTGGAATATTCCAGTCTAGAAGCCACTTCAGAATGCGAATTAATTTAGTAACGAAACGCACATACACTGCAATACAAAGGGCAATATCAGTGTTATTAGCCGCTTGCGCCATCTCGCTGCCGAAAGCATCTCGTATGTTATTAGGCGAGTAAAAGGACCTTCGGGTTCTGGGTCGGTGTTCCAACAATGTAAGAGGAATTGAAGGGTGGCAGCATTGCATTACGATGCTTAAACACAGAGGACAATGCAGAATCAAGTATGTAGAGAGCACGAAGCCTGGAGAAAGATCTAAAAAAATTACTACTGAAAAAGTACGAAGCAAACAATTGAAAATAACTGATTATTTAAGGAAAAATAAAAAATGAAATTTTCATTTCGCGCTGTTAATGTACTTTGCCGTATCTCTATATAGATAAAACCAGTCGTTATGGATGAATTCTATTTAATTTTGACATCATGGGGTATAGTGAACCTCTGATATTGAACAAAAATATTAGTCCCCAGAAGTTCACTATGACCGGAGTCGACTGTATTAAGAAAAAAGATTTACAAAAATATTACCAGAGCGAAGAACACGTACTGAAAAAAGTACGAAGCAAGCAATTGAAAATAACAGATTACTTAAGGAGAAATAAAAAAATTGAAATTTTCATTTCGTGCTGTTAATGTACTTTGTTGTACATCTGTATTAATAAAATCAATCGTTATGGAGAAATTCTATTTAATTTTGACATCATGGGAACCTCTGATTAAGTGAACCAAAATACTAGTCCCCAGAAGTTCACTATGACCGGAGTCGGCTGTATTAAGAAAAAATATTTACAAAAATATTATCAGAGTGCGGCGAAGAACGCGTACCGAAAAAAGTCCTAAACAAACAATTGAAAATAACTGACTATTTAAGGAAAAATTTAAAAAAATGAAATATTCATTTCGTGCTGTTAATGTACTTTGTTGTACCTCTGTATTAATAAAATCAATCGTTATGGAGAAATTCTATTTAATTTTGACATCATGGGATATAGTGAACCTCTGATATAGCGAACCAAAATATTAGTCCCCAGAAGTTCACTATGACCGGAGTCGGCTATATTAAGAAAAAAGATTGACAAAAATACTACCAGTATGCGGCGAGGGCAGCTCTGACGGCTAGGCCTTGGCGCGGCAGAAGAGATGGAGCGCAGGATCGCTATGAAATTTTGAAAGCGCTGAGCCAATTTGACGAACGCCGACGCCGGCAGAGTAATAGGATTTCTGAAACAAAGAACTACTTTAAATTAACGCGGCACGGAGGAAGAGGTAGGAGGAAGATGAGAAGGAAAGCGGAGAAGAATGGAGGGCAGTCCTGAAGGAGGTCACAATGAAATGAAAGAAAACGGCCCACGCCATCGAGCACGATAGTGTGGACATGCATATAAGCCTCGGCGCTCCCACTTCCATATTGTTATATCTAAAAGTTCCGCAACTGACCGCTGGAGAGCTGCTCGCCGAACATTCCTTGATCGGCTGCTACATGCAAATATACAGAGATCCGCATTACAAACACTGAACTTTTCGACTTAGAGGCTTCAAGTATTTATGCCTTCCTATTACTTCCTTTGAAACAACAGTAATGTTCTTCACGATCACTAATACAAAATGTTCACAAATTATGTCAATGATCTTTATAAAATGTACTGCGCTCTCGTCACACGCAAGGAAAATGCTTCTTTGCGAAGCTGGCTTAATAGATTTTTGAAGGATTCTTTTCACAACAAACCTTGGAAATTGTGGAACTGCTTTCACAATAAATTGCTCTTCCACCGATAACCTTCAGGGCTATTTAAATATGAGACTGATTTATGTATCACAAAAAAGAACCATCGATGCTAATTATCTTCACATAGTATATAAATATTAAATACTATTAATAGTAAATAAATAATAATTATATTTCTAACTTTAATTATTATAAATGTTAATAAATAACACAAATACAACTCATTGTTTCTGCTTTATAATTGATTTTTACTTATTTTAATTGGGGGATATTGTCGCAATTATTACGTAATTATTAGAGGGGGATCAAGCGTGTGTTGAAGGTGCGTTACAAGGGGAAAGGAGGTATTCAAAATACTGAAAATTTGAGTTGTGTAATTTATGGACGGCCCCTTATTGAAAATCTCTGTTAGTTTGAAAATTGAAAATCTCTAATAGTTTTTCTTCTACGTCCATGAGAACGCCAATATGAATTTCGTTATTTTAAGTAACTTTCTGATTATATATCTAGATGATAACTTTTTGCTAGGGCAATAGAGATTTGGAGTTCTTTTTGATAAGTGAACTTTCGTGGGTGTTATATATAGCAGCGTCAGTATTTATTTACAACAGTGTCCATCGTCCGTTTTAGAACTAGATTCTTCCAGTTATTAAGCCATTTTTTAACAATAAACATTTCTTCTCTTTTAAGTTTGTGCATTTTTGAGCGTGTAATTTAGATTAAAGAATTAATAGTTTGAAAATATAAAAATAGAATATATGAAAACCGATAAAATAATTCTTTGTCATTTCTTCGTTTTCATCTATTGTCTTCAAAAAATTTAAAGATATTATGTGCATAATAGTTCACTATAAGCACCTGAAAATACATAAATATCAAAAATAATTAAGAATAAATATTGTATTTTATAGGTCAAAAAGAATTACTGCTGCATCACTAACCACATAGATTTCACGCAAACCATTTGAGGGTTAATTTAAAGTATTCACTTCACAATTTCTTTTAAGCAAACTGCACAGAGATATATAATTTTAGTAGTGTTTAGAATTACTATCAACAGCTAAAGCTTCATATCACTGTACGTGACCAAAATTGCCCGAAGTGAGGGTATTTCCCTATATATTAAAGCAGACAGGAGGTCTCGCGAATGGTCGGCGACCAACGCTTCAGCGGCCACATTATCAAACTTTGTCCGTTCGCTAACTGCTATAAGGGTCTGGAAAGCGCCGCGGTTGTTAGGCATACTAGCAGGCTATGGTGTGGATGTCAGCTGCCTACACTTGTTAGTATCAGAAAGGTTAGCGTATGGATTCTATCTGTAAGGGGGGACATGGATATTAACGGCGTATTCCAAATACATATAATAATATTCAACTTTCTGTATTTTTTTATATAATCCATACGTATGATCAGTTTCAAATTTTAAATATTTAAGATATATATTTCGCGTAAGACATTTGAATAAACAATATAAAAATTAGGTCTATCTATTAGCACAAGTACCCAATGGGACAAGGCCTAAAGTCTGAAGAAGAAACTAAGATGATTGCGAAGCTATCGAACCACAGTGGCTTGTCAATTGCAGTTCATCTATTTCTTTGATGCAACAGGAGCACGATGATTGTTTAACTCGGAAAGTTTTCTGAGTCTGAAGGTAAATGAGTTGAATTCAGCTTCGGCCTTCCCCTCTAAGCTAAATGCTACCAAAGAATACACTCATCACGCTACCAGAAGGCGTATTCTATACAACAACAGATCATAGATGAAGAGAAGTTATTCTGAGGGATCACTTTGACAGTTCGGAAAACAATTTAACGTCATGCAGAGCTATGACATTTCAAAGATACCGATGAAGCCATTTTCAAATGAGCCACCTGTAAACCAGACACATCGGTAGCGGTAGCTCAGTGCATCAACTGATGTCACTGCAGCGCCTCTGACCGGGAGGTCCTAGGTTCCAGTCCTGACGGCGGCAGGATTTTCGACACTAGCTTTTCAGCTTGGTCGAATTCAGTCGCTGTCTGGAGGAGAATTAGCGGCCGGTTGGTCTGATCGGTAGTTTCCCGTGGTTTCTCCGATCAACACCAGGCGAATGCCGGAGCAGTACCCTACCAAACGGGCCACGGACCGCGCGCGATCTGGCCTTCCTCTTCCTTGTCCTATCCTCTCCTCTTACACACACACTTACACTAACATGCACCACACTATCACATATTCCGGGTCACCGGTCGGGAGCTTAGAGCTTGTCCCGGCTGGGGCGGTGCCCCGCTGGTGGGAGAGTCCTGGTTAGGGGAAAACTCCACTAGCCGACGGTAGGTCGGTGCCGGATCTCGCCATCCAGCGGGGGAAGATCACCGCCATCTCCCGAGAAAAAACATGCATTACACTAACGGGACTAATGACGGAAGCAGTTGACGCGCCCAGAACCACGAAAAAATCAATAAATAAATAAACCAGACACGTCAAACCGCGGCCGCACGAGCTACTTGCCCATACAGATTTCCCCTTAAAATCCAGAAAGGGTACATTCGCAAGCTGAAGCGGCGCGAGGCGGTGAATAGTGACGTCATACGAAAATATGTGTGCCAGATTTCTTTCTATCAAATAACCGAGAATTGTATTATGTTTATATTCTTCACTACTTATTACTACTTCATGTTTATTTTCTTACTGCATTCTCCCTGATATAAACATCGTTGCTAAGTGACACGAATATGTTTGAATGGCGAATTCTTTTCTTGTTTTCTTGTTGTGTTATTAAGTTATCCGGTTATTTATTGTGGTTAGCAATAATGTGAAATAAATTAACACGTTTCTATTAGTTAACAATTCTCGCTTACGGACCCACAACGCTTTCACAAACAAGAATATTTGCTTTCTAAACCTTCTAACCTGAACGTAGAAAGTTCGTGCTTTTTATCACTCTTAGGTAAAAAGGATTACAAAATTGAAATATTTATTTTTTTAAATTTTACTCTCAATTGAGAATTTAAAATCGAACTGATCTATTCAGTTTAATGGATCATTTATTTGCCTTTAAGAGGAAATGGGAATTAATAAGCAACATTTGTGACAATAACTGTCAAGTCACGATTCCCAAAGACTGTCATGGCCAGGTGTCCAGTGACGTACCGCCACTCCGGAGGTATTTGTACAAACCTTTCTTTTAAATCTCGCGCCAATTTCTCTGGACGCAGTGCCCGCGAGAACTAGTAATCTTGCCCGAGACCTTGACATACCTGCTGTAAATGAACGCATTAAGAAAATGAGCTGCAGTAATGTTGCCAGCAGTGGCCAAGCAGTAGCTGTCAATGCGATCCCTTCTAGTAATCTCTCTATATGCGTATTCCCACTAACATTTTGGAACATAAGTTATTTTCTTGCAAAGAAGACTATTGTTATTAGTACGTCTAACAATAAATAGCAGACCACTAACATGCTTTTGATACGTTCCTTCATCGCGTGCCGTGATTTTCGAAAAGTAAATACAGCGCAAGGGGCAGCCATGGCGTAATTCCCTTCTTTGTATGCACTTCACGGGCACTGCAGCACCGCCTGTCCCCTCCCGGAAACGTCCGCCCTACGTGGGTCGAGTGCGGAGACCAACCCCCGGGGCCCTCCGCCACTCGCCTCCCCTCGCCACCCTTCCTCCGCCCCAACCCGCACTGCCCTCGGCCCGCTCTCGCACCGCTCCACCCCGCCCCGCCCGGTCCCGCCCGGCCCCGCCCCGCCGCCCCCGCCCCGCCCACCCCACCTCGCCCCGGCCCCGCCCACCCCCACCTCGCCCCGGCCCCGCCCACCCCCACCTCGCCCCGCCCCCCCCCCCCCCCCCCCCGCCCCCCCCCGCCCCCGCCCGGCCCCGCCCCCCCCCCCGCCCCCCCCGCCGCCAGACTTGTGGCATCTCCGGGGAATTTCCGTCGTCTTCGCCTCCGGCGGTCTCCCCACCTTCGTCCCCGCCCTCGTCGTCGTCGACGTCGTCACCCCCAAGCGTCGGCGCTTCCATCTGCCTGCAGTCTCGACATTCCCGTTGCCGCGGACGCAGCCGGCAGCTCCGTCTGGAACCCGCTTGCGCATAAGCGGGTATTGTGACGACCTTCGTTCATTGTTCATGTTCAAGAAAACTCCTTACTAGACTTCGGATGATTAGGGAAATTCCTATTTTATTCTAGCGAACTTATTTAAAGACTGATAATATATGTGCACGAATCATGACAAATGATGACATTGACGAAGTTTCATAATGCTTATTTTTACCTTTTTTAGCACAAATGCCGTTTTGGCATAAACACCTATTTTTTAGGATTATTGGACTTTCTTGCCTTTTATGTATAATTTTTTATACAATGCTAACATATAAGAAAATTGACTATGCGCCAACGTGACGACTCATTTCGAAACCTTCAATTCACGTCTCTGTATTTTAAAATGCGAGAGAATTCCTAAAAGTATACCCAACAGAATTTTTTTCCCCTTTCCCTCTTCATGAACACCAGTCGATTTACAATACATGAGGGCACCGAAATTTTTAAGTGGAAATAAATGTAAATCCTAGGTTTCAGTGTTGTTTCAATGTTGGGACTTCTCAAATATATGCCAGGCATATCAGTAGATGTTGAGAGATCCTTCTTCTCGTTTGTAATGGTTCCTACTTCCTTCCTTCCTCCCTCGGCTATCCTGCCTATCCTTGCAATATTTTGTATCGTACTTGATTGAACCTATCGTTTGCCCCTTTTTGCTAGCTAGTTTTTACAAAATTTCTTATAACCTGCAGCCGTGGATAAGGTGGTGGTCCTATACAGGAATCCAAGCGAGGTGACTGGATTGTGCGTGCTAGGGTATTACAACAAATAACGACGCATACTCTCGATTGGTAAAAACGAACAATATTTTTGTTCGTTCGTTTATTACTGCCAACAACTCACCGTCTTTCCCTCCACACTGATACCCAGTAATCCTATGACATAGACATAAAAAAACACAACAAAGAAACTCATTCGCACATAATAATAACAAAATAACATGAAATCTCACTCATACATCGAATGCGCATTCCCTGATTTTCTTTTGACCATTTCCTAATTTAATTTTGTTAAACAAAACTTGGTCTTCAACAATTCCTTTCAGCTACGGAATGCGTCTTCAGATGAAGTGTCTGCAAAGAAAGTCATACACACACACACACACACACACACACACACACACACACACACACACACACACACACACACACACACACACACACACACACGTGTCACTTCCCTGTTTTGCGGCTCAGCTCTCGTGACAATGACGTCTGGTGGC
>BLKR01004591.1:0-103630 GCA_011170035.1 Teleogryllus occipitalis | reverse complement strand
CCCACGCCCCACGCCCCACGCCCCACGCCCCACGCCCCACGCCCCACGCCCCACGCCCCACGCCCCACGCCCCACGCCCCACGCCCCACGCCCCACGCCCCACGCCCCACGCCCCACGCCCCACGCCCCACGCCCAACGCCCAACGCCCAACGCCCAATAAGCAACGCCCATTGCCTGAAGCAAACGACGCGGATCGTTGGAGGCGGCGAGGCCCCCTTGCGTCTGTGGGCGATGAAGTAGTGAAGGAAAGTTCAAGGGAAACGTTTCAGCGTTGATGACCGCGTTCTGCGGCTGAACTAGAATGGAGAAATGACTACCCGTTCAGGAGGTTTGCATTTTGATTACCCATAATTTGCATTGTGATTTAAGGACCTAGAACACATTGAAGTCCGTTTAGATTATCGATTCTGTTCCTTCCACTCACGTGTAGTGAATTGTGAGCGTGAGCTTGTTTGCCGGGTAACGCCTATCACGCTATATGCAACAGCCAAATATGGGTGGATTTGAACTGTTAGTAAATGTGATCTTTAAATATATGGCGCTCTCTCTGGAATAGTGCGAGTTCCATAAATCAGATCTCTTCAAAGTTTTTTTTCAAGAAATTATGGTATCCTTTCACTGGAATAAACTAACCATATCCGGTGTGAAAAATAATGTGTGAATTATTTAGTTCACTGTGTCACTTTTTGCTTATAATACATAAACACTTAAGATATCTGACAGCCATTGCAGTTAAGACTTATTCCATCAAATGAGATACATCAAAAATTTCTGTATTGATGTGGGAGAAACCTAACTCTACAGTAATTGTGACACTTGGGGACGTTGTGTATTACGTGAAGCATTTCCTCGCCAACGAATGCAGTAGAATCATTCAGGCACGGAAGTTTGATTCCAACCGGGCTGTAGATTGCAACAAACGAGCAAAGACAGGAGACGGAGGGACTGTCTCCCCGTATGGTGAATGAAATGCGCTTTTCCTGTCGTATGGCGCGGAGGCGCGGGGGCGGGGTCGTGTGCGCTGCAGAGGCGCTGGGCCGCGAGTGGGCGTGGCGCGGCGCAGGCGCCAGGCCGCCAGGCGCCCGATCCCACGCGGCGCGGCCGAGGACACGCCGCGCCGCCCACCGCCCACCGCACAGTGGCTCGCAACGGAAAATACACTCAACATTTCATCAACGTCCGAAAACATTTTTATTTTGTTCGTTCACTCCTTTATTCATTCACGCCATTATTCATTCACTCCTTTATTCATTCTCTTTTTTATTCATTCCCTTCTTTGTTCATTCCCTTCTTTGTTCATTCCCTCTTTCGTTCATTCCCTTCTTTGTTCATTCATCACATTGTTCATTCACTCCTTTGTGCATTCTTTCCTTTATTGATTATCTTGTTTTAATTGGCTTCTTTATTCATTGTCTCCTATGCTTACTATCTCCTTTATTAATTTATTATTTTATTTAACTTACACATTTATACATTCATTTGTTTATTCATTTAACACAATTCATTTCATTAACACATTTCATTTTATTTCAAGAAAATACGAATAAAATGATATTAAAACGAATGAAATCAACGAAGAATGCATTAAAAATTATCAAACAAGGTAAAAAATTACTTGTTCGTCGAAATCGACGAAAACGTGCAAAAAAATCTATAAAAATGGGTCATTTCTTTTTGTCATAACATGAAATTAATTTCTACACTAAACGGCATTGTTCTGAAGTGAAAAGAAAAAAATGACATTTCATTAAAATTCGATCCCTAGTTATTGCCATTAAAGAAATTATTCAGAATACTTCGCTACAAAAACAGAAGTATGGGATAGACTGTCTGAGTCTGATTGGAATGCCTTCCTGAAAATGTACACAAAGGCGCAACTAAGCAAACAACAAATTTTTTTAGAATATTGATATTAAAAAACCTGAAGTGTGAATACTTCGCGTGTGTTAAATCGCAAGCCAGGATTCAGGGATCGTGCTTCGCGTGGGTGGTGCTAGTTTTTCCGCGTGCTTTGCGCCCGCCCCACTGTGCGCTTCGTGCTGATGGATGCTCGGCGCCGCGCGGGCGACCTCGCGCGTTAAACGCGCATTTGGGCCACGCCTAATTCGAGTTGTTTGGCGTCCTCGCGGCCATTACCTGCAACTGGCTCTGCATGCATAAGGGAACTCTCTTCCCATCCGTCCTTCACGGATCTCCTACCTCCACTCGCTGCACTAACGTGTCCGTCATCTATTTAGCTTTAGCGTCCTGTCAATCTTCTTCGTTCATCTCTCCTACTTATGTTCTCGTTTAGACTCACGACGCATCAGTTTCTAAACGTAAGATATTTTTTTATTATTTTCCCTGCCCTTAGTACATTTATCTCTGTACTTGTGTTTATTCTTTCCAGGGTAATCATTTTACCCGCACACTGAAGGCAACAGCGTATGCACCATACGGGGAGAGGCCACGTTTGATTCTATAGGCGCGGAAAGCTTTATAACAACGACGAAAACACAACTGGGGCATACGGAAATGTTACATCTGAGACAAGACGAGTGCACTGTGTATCGGTGTAATAAATGAGTTGATGCCGCGAGGACAAAACACTACCTTTTCGAGCCGAGCCCTTATCGAGCTCCTTGGCGCCGGGGCCGGCTGCCGTGTGACCCTGTGGACGACCTCCCAACCCAGACAGTGAGGAGTGTGCGACGGTGCTTTGCAACGCGTGCTCTGTTATAGAGGAATTAACTAGGAAGATTTTCACGCCTTAGCGGGCAGCAATCGACTGCAATCTCGGCCTTCTGCGCATGCGCAGAATCACGAAGGTGATGCGGAGCTTGAACTGCACATGCACAGAAGATCAATAGTGCTGTCGATTGTCTTATCGTTTGATGGTGCAAAAACTCCCTACTGTAAGCAGGGACCACTTTGACTGGCCGGGAAACAAATGAACGTCATGCAGGGTGATGGCTTTGCAGGAGATAGTGATGAAGCCATTCACAAATGAGCTAATTGTAAATGAACGCACTGACAAAATGAGTGCATGGACATAAACTGCAATTACGTTACCAGCAGTGGCCAATCAGTAGCTTTCAAAGCGGACTGTACTTATAGTGATCTCTCTACACCTTGTTGCCATAAACGAGGGGACTCAGTTTAATGTGTCAGTTCAATACAAAATGTCAGTTCTGATCATTTTACCTACGCCTATTAGTGTTCTGATAGTCGTTCCTGGAAGCAAGTGTACTTGCGTGAGCCATAATGTTTAGGGTGCTACATTTTGGGTTTGTCTATTCACGTCCTTTGGAGTTCCGTCTCGAAACCCGTCTGTCCTCGGCTGAGAGGCGTGATTCCAACTTAAAACGGCTCCGTCGTCATACGGTACAGCCGTCGTTATATGCAACGTTATATGCAACATTGTATGTCGACGACGCAAAACCAATTCTGCATGACAGTGCGCCCTGCGCACAGCATACACTGTACAGTTCGGTTCCGAGTTCTCCGGCCCTGTGAGAGGGGTCTAAGTTTCTCCGCGGGGTCAAGGGAGCGCGATAAGGTGATGGGCTGTAGGATTTGTTTGACAGACGTCCGTGAGTCCCACATGGGCTGTAGGCAAGGGCCTGCGCGTGCTTGGTCAATGCATTGGTTTCGCAAACATCAGCTCAGTTTTGATTCAGAGTGCGCGAATGTTAGTTGCGAAATGGCGAAGCGGAAATCGAATTCGACAATTTACAGTGAAGGTCGGTTCTGCATCAGGCGACTACCATGGTCAGATGAATCAAGAAAATTTTGAAAATTGGGTGAGAGAAACATTATTACAATAACTGCCTTCTAAGGCAGTAACTGTTCTTGATAATGCTCCAAATCATTGTGTTAGCCAATAAAACCCCAACTGCATATGCATTAAAGCGCGACATGATTCAATGGTTGAATGCAAAAGGAATGCATGCTGGTGAAAACCTGAGGAAGCCTGAATTATACCAACTAGTTCTGCAACTAAAACCTCAGAACAAGACATACAAAATTGATGAGCTGTTTACCAGTAGAGGTCATTCTGTTATCCACCTTCTGAATCCCATTGAAATGGCATGGGCAAAAATTAAGAGACTTATAAAGGAAAGTAAAGAAGTTCTTAGAGCTTACAAACTGGGCTATCATTAAAGTCAGTATTGAAGACTGGAAGGGTTACTGCGCTCATGTCATGAAATGTGAAAATGAATACTGGGGGTGGGACGGTCCAGTGCCAAATATTATAGACAGTATTGTTATAAATATGGACTCGGATATCGAGTATGAAGACACTGAAAATAGCGATAGTTCATCAGTGGATAATGATTAGGTAAGGTCAATGTCTTTAACTCAATAGTAGTGTCCACCTTTTCCCCCACTCCCTACCGTCGCTTTCCTTCTGTATCCCCACTCTACCCCCTCTCCTTCGCTCTGCGACTGACACAGCGAAATGGCATGACGTCACAGAGCCGGAGACATCAGAACTGAACTGTACTGGTCGGCTAATATTTTCCTTTCTCCTATCCTACTCTTACGGGACATCACGAACCACGTCACGAGGCGTGCAGTTATCTCCTTCGTACTACTCCGAAATCTGTGTGTATATAATCAATATTACTTGTTACGTTTTCTCGGCCCTTCGATCGTTGTGGTACTCCTCTGCAAGTAAAATGACACATGTATGTCAGCGATAATTCTATGCCCTGAGAGGCGTAATTATTCAATTATGCATACATCATATGACGTCTCATAGGAAGCTCTTTCTGTTTTGTCATTTTGTTGTAGATATTTCGGTTCACAACGGTGATGTACGATACTGAAGGTTCTGTGATTCACAAGACGAATGGAATATTCAAGCTCAAAGTGCTTCTTATTTTCATCTTCCAACTGCCCATATTCGAAGACACAGATATCAACTGTTTGACAGCCTCCCTCTTAGAGTAAATCTCAACGGACAGATTTCTCAACTTTCGGATAAGGAGAATCGCTTTCCCAATTAGGTATCGTGTGACGATGAATCCAATCAGTCGACACATTTCACACCAACGACATCGTTTGTCAGCCTCGAGCTACCATATAACATCTATTCAATGGCAATGGAAAGTTACTCTCTGGGAATTGCTTTGGGATCGTTTTGTCTTATAACCATTGAATTGCTCGCGGGGCAATGACTTATGTGATCGTAGGATCGCATGATCTGCTCTACGTAAGGGTCAATAATCACTACAAAATACTTCAGCACGTTTCGCATTAAAAGAACAAAAGAAAACATTTTCATTGAGGAGACGTCATTTTAACAAAATGTAACTAGTATGCCAATAAAAGGTGTTTTAGATTTTTTTACAACCATTATTAATTCTTGTAAAAGTATATGAAAATAGTCCAAGTTCGATTTCATTGTCCCAATGTATAAATGTTATAGTATCTATATTGTAATATAAAGAAAATGATAGATGCTAATTACTAAAATTGTGGAATCCAAATCTTTAACCAAATTTTGAAATATTTTTAAATTAAAGAACGGAATCTTTCAAAATCATGTGATGGCCAGTTTCAGGTTTTCAATTTTTAACTTTGTGTTCTGTGTTTTGGAAAGTAAAATGACGTTTTCTTATGATTTTAAAACTAGATCTTGATCTTTAAAATACATTTATTGAATGTTATTCAATTATTGTTCTTTTACTTCAACTTTTCTTTGTTAATGCACTATTGTTAGTTTTGACTTCTCGCATTAAACTTACGAGCTCACAAATTAGTAACAAACAAAGGCTTATTTTTATATCTGAGTAATACTCTACACATCAGTTCGGGGGCAAATGCACCGGTATAAAGAGAAAAGTCCGGAAATTTCTTTTCTAAGAAAAAGGGTGGAGGTCCTTACTCGTCTCCTTCCCCGAAGTGCCGCCCCTAACGCTTCGAACGTGGTGCGGCTTCCGTATTGCATTCCGCCGCCTCCTTCTCCTTTCCCTCGCCCACTGCAGGTGTGCCAGCGTTTACCCCGCCCAACCGCCTGCCCGCCCGCCCGCCTGCCCGCCCGCCCGCCCGCCCGCCCGCCCGCCCGCCCGCCCGCCCGACGGCCCGCCCGCCCGCCCGCCCGCCCGCCCGCCCGCCCGACGGCCCGCCCGCCCGCCCGCCGCCCGCCTGCCCGCCCGCGCCGCCCGCCCGGCCCGCCTGCCCGCCCGCCTGCCCGCCTGCCCGCCCGCCCGCCCGGCCCGCCTGCCCGCCCGCCCGCCCGCCCGCCCGCCCGCCCGCCCGCCCGCCCGCCCGCCCGCCCGCCTGCCCGCCCGCCCGCCTGCCCGGATTGCGTCGCGTTTTCAATTTGAGCGCGGGACCCCATCGCTCAAGTTCTTTTCAATTTCGGTCCGCGCAGGCGATAGCTTCATTGCATTTTACTGTCTTCTTTGTCTGATCGGTGTTGATTTCGTTTTCCATCAGGATGATGTTCTCTCCCGTTTGATAGTAGGTGCTTTCTTCCTTTTCTGGTTTACCTGTTTCTTCGCCAGTAGCTTTATTATAAAATATTTGCTGGGTTGATAGAACAGTCATCTATAAAATTTTAATAGAGAACTGGGCTCTTACCCCAGCAAATATTTTCAGTCAAGCTGAACTGAAAATTGACGGAGAGGAAAATATAAAAACGAATGTTGTGATCGACTGGAATTTCAACTCCTATATACAATGTAATTTTTGTTATTGAAATTATTAAAACAAACGTTATTCCTTCCCAAAAGTGCATTTTTGGCACCCTAACCCCTTAGGGCCTCCAGCATTATCGAGCCTTGAGAATCTGTTAATTATGGTTCTTTTATCTGCGTCTTAAATATTCTAAGAGGTGTGGTTGTACCCCGCAAGTAATAACCCCGATTCCAATGCCCTGGATCGAAGAGTTTCGTACACTGAGGTGGTGGTAGTGAATGTGATCTTTCATCAGATGCTGATTACCATTGCCGTTGCTCTTCGTTGAAGGCTCATTTGGCTGATTGTGTTTCGGGAGCGCGAATGCAGCGCAGGTGCGCCGGGGGGCTCCTTGGCTCGCAGCGAGCGTCGGCGTCGGCGTCGGCGTCGGCGGGCGCCGGTCCTCGTCCCGGGCCGCATTGGGTCGCGGGCCGCGTGCGGCGCCGCCCCCAGAAGCTTTCCATCACGCGGCCGACGCCCGTCGCCCTTCCACGAACGCGGCCGGGGCGCCGGGGCTGGCGCGGGGCGGGGCGGGGCGGGGCGGAGGGGGCGGGGGCGACACCTGCGATGGGCAGCTGTCCGGGGCGGCGCGCGTCCGTCAGCGGCAGATCCCCCGCCTCCACCCAGCCGCCGACGCGACGAGCTTCCCGATGCGCGTCCGGCTCACGTCGCGCGGACTCTTGTCAGGGTCCGCCCTTCCCGAGTCCTCTGCGCACTATTGAGACCTTGAACAGGGGCTTTATACGTTCCCTCGCGTGTTTACCTGTACTTAATTTTTGTTTTTAGTCAATATTATTAGCCCCACGAGATTGTTTTTTTAAATTTTTTTTTCATTCCTCTCAACTAATCCCCTTGAAATCTATCCGCTAATAAGCACTCGTCTATTCGTTCTGCTATTAAGTTAGTCAGGTAATAATTTATACTTCGATTTATTTTGAGCTTAATTTTAAAGATGGTCTGTTGTTACGATGCCATCCCATCGGGAGCTTACACGTCAGCACTGTGACGTCACTATGGTGTGACATTCAACCTCCCGATTGGATGACACCATAGACGATTTAAGTCAACTGAACCTATGTTTAAATACAATTATAGTTAGGTATACAAGTTGGTCGATATCAGTCGCTCTTTTTTTATGCAGTCAATCATTTTCTTAACCGGCGTCCTTGGTGCACTGACACCTTTCCCTCCATTCCTCATATTCCGCTGTCCGTCGGACGGAGAGGAGTATAACTCTATAAAGCGCGCACGTGCCGTCAGCTGCTCTCTGCGTCGGAGGCATTTCGGTGGGCGCCTCCGCGGCGCCTCGTCGCATAGACCTTCTTGGAAGCGGCGGCGGCGGCGGCGGGGGAGGCGGCGTGCGCAAGGGGATCCGTGTCCTCCCTCTGGACAATCGTATCAGCCTCGGGCGGCGCGCAGCCTTTCGCCCGGAGGGAATTGTGCTGGGCGCGGGGATGGCAGGGGAGGGGGGGGGGCTGGGCGAGTGGGCCCAGGTGCCTGGGGCATCCTAATGGCCTCCGTCAGCGGCCGCCTGCGCTCGCGCCTCGGCTGACCGCTCTCCCGGTCCGGCGCCTCCACACCCCACCCTTCCCCGCTCCGCCCCGCCCATCCCAGCGTCTGCCCGCTTCTCGACACCCGTGCCTTCCCTGCTCCTCCCATCCCAACTCCGCCTCTGCACGCCCCTCAACACTCCTTCCTTCTCTGCCCCTCTCCTCACATCCCATCACATTCTGCCCTGCCCTGCCCTGCCCTGCCCTGCCCTGCCCTGCCCTGCCCTGCCCTGCCCTGCCCTGCCCTGCCCTGCCCTGCCCTGCCCTGCCCTGCCCTGCACTGCACTGCACTGCACTGCTCTGCCCTGCACTGCACTGCACTGCACTGCACTGCACTACCCCTTCCCTCCCCTCCCAACCCCGCTCTGGACGCTCCTCAATACTCCTCCCTTCCCTGCCCATCTCCTCACATCCCATCACCCTCTGCCCGCTACTCGACACCCGGTCTCTGGCCACCCTTGGCGTCGCTTGCGCCTGCTGTTGACTGTATCAGCACCCGCGTGTGAGACGTGTGTGGGGGCGTGTCTGCTTATGCTCTGTACACAGGTCTGAGTATGCCAGTAGGTGAAGCAGGTTTTAGTCCGGTCGGTATGTGTGTATGTCGGTGTGTGTTTGCCTCTGTCTCATAGGTGCCTGAGTTTGGTGGGTGGATGTGCCAAGTTTTCTGCTTTTATATTGGATTGGAACAAACTTCCTTGACAATTACACAACTGACAATTAGCAAGTCGTAAGTAACATCCGCCTGAAAGTATCTTATTCTCAGAATAAATGTTGAAAACTTCTAGAATAAGTATACATGTCGAAAATGATATTTCTTATCAATGAACATGTGGAAAATTGCATTTAACATAGTTACACAGGTGACATTTCCTCATTAGCAACAATCTCTTCACGACAGAACATGAGCTGCCACACATCAGACCGTAAAGGGTTGCCTACCAATAAGGGGAAATATGAACCATGTGTAACTTCTTAATATGAAATTTTTACCAGATGCTCTTTGAAGAAGTGAAAATTTGCAATCCCTCTACATGCCCTTTACATTTGTATAATTTATTGTGAGATATTCTGTACATGGTTGCGTCTAATATGCGGTGCAATTCGAAAGAAGCTCATGCCAGTGCTACCTCATCCTATCTGTCGCTCCTTCCTCCTCCACCTCCACCTGTACCTCTACTTCTACCTTTACCTTCACCTCCACCTCTACCTCTACTTCTACCTCTACCTCTACCTCTACCTCTACCTTTGCCTCTGCCTCTGCCTCTGCCTCTGCCTCTGCCTTCACCTCCACCTTCACCATCTCCAACTCCGCTTTCACTTTCACCTCCCATCTCCACCTCCGCTTTCACCTCCACCTCGTGCAGTTGTGCAGTCATCGGTCGCCCATCGGGTTCCCATGCGCCGCGGCGCGCGTCGCCGTCCGTTCGCCGGCTGATAAGGGCGCATTGTCCGGCGGCTCCTCCCGTTAGCCGCGTGCCGCGCACCCACAATGCGTGAGCGGCCACGCGCGGCACCGACAGCGCACGCCGCTCCCCCCCCCACACACACACACTGCAAGAGCTGATTGAATGTAACGCCCAACTGGTCGGTTTGCCGGGTGTGTTTGGGGACCTGCTTTGGGAAAACGTTTGCAGACGGATTACAACGACAATCACGATAAAGCATCGGAAAAGATGTTTAACTAACCGTAAGACTCCTGAAAGTAATGTTGCCAGCATTAAAGGTTATCTGTATGAGGAACGATAATTTGACCATTTCTGTCCATAACAGAATTTGAATTCGAGATCTAAAACATGCTTTTGGCTCTAATTATTTTTAAAAAAGGGCCCTGGATACCTTTGAACGTAAGCTGTACCTAAATAAGTGAAGTATGTACGAAGCAAGGTTGTCCAACCCTACAAAAACTTCATGTAAGATATTACCTACTACAATTTTTAAGGTTTCATATAGGTTTGTGATAAACCGAAAACTGTATGTGGTGTCCACTAATGGGTTCAGTCGCTGTCTGGAGGAGAATTCTAGCGGCCGGCTGCTCTGATCGGTAGTTTTCCGTGGTTTCTCCGATCAACACCAGGCGAATGCCGGAGCAGTACTCTTATCAAACGGGCCACGGACCGCGCGCGAGCTGTCCTTCCTCTTCCTTGTCCTATCCTCTCCCTTTACACACACACTTACACTAACATGCACTACACTACCACATATTCTTGGAGATCGGTCGGGAGCTTAGAACTTGTCCCGGCTGGGGCGGTGCCCCGCTGGTGGGAGAGTCCTGGTTAGGGGGAAACCCCACTAGCCGACGGTAGGTCGGCGCCGGATCTCGCCATCCAGCGGGGGAAGATCACCGCCATCTCACGAGGAAAAAAACATACACTACATTAACGGGACTAATGACCAAAGCAGTTTACGTGCCCGGAAACATGAAAAAATCATTCAATCAATCAATCCACTAATGGGATGGATCCCAGTCCAATGTGACGTCTCAATCAAGTAGATTCGGAGACTTATGAGCTCCTCGGATCTGGGGTCAGCAGAAAACCTGACAGTTCTCAAATGAATATGAATGACGAAAATACGACGCCCAGACCATATTCTTATCCACAGCACGGCGATACCATAGCGATGCCATGGTACGTGCTTTACGCAATCAGCGATTTACGCCGATATATTAATTATTATATTTCATTATTTCTAATTGCGCTATATACTGTAGAAACTCTTCACAGTGAAAATCAATAGAGAATTGCTTTTGATATAATGTTTTCTTCTGCGGAAATTTTCCAATGTAGACGAATTGTAAACGAACACACATCGTGTTTTTCTGTATGAAGACGTTTGTTATAGAACGTTTAGAGCGGGCAGCGGCGGGCACGAACACCAACGGCGAATTTGCCCGCGGAGCAGACACAGCGACAAAGCCGCCGGTAAACGGCGATCTTCCACTCCCACATGTTTGAACACCACATGGGAGGAGTTATAGATGTACAGAGACTGACGGTGTAATAAAGTGTCTGGAATGCGGAAATAATTCTCTGCTGTGCCTGGTATGCGGGGCAAGGGTAGGCATCCGACTGCCCCAGCGGGCAAACACGTGCCCAGCCCTTGTTTGAGTATTTATATTTATTGGAAAACTGTTAATGTGCATTTAAATGAAACGATTGCCGCCTAATATTTGGCTTCCCTTATTTAGCTTGAACTCGCGCCGAATCTGTCACTGCGTTCCAATCCGGCCGATCGGGCGGACTGGAACTTCGCAAACACACGTCGGAGCATTAACCACTCAGCCGCGTTGACCGACGGGCGGCGTCGACAGCGGCGGCGTCCCCCGCGACGCTGGCAGCGCGCCCGGCGCCGGCCGCGGGTCAACGCTCCGCCGCTTCCACCCCCGCCCCCGCCCCCGCCAAGTCCCCTCCCCGCCCCGCCCCGCCCCTTCCCCGCCTTGGCCGCGCCCCGCCCCCGCGTCCGCTGCCCGGCGAGGCGCATCACCGCGAGCGCATTGAGTGCCGCTATTGCAAACAAACACATGTGCGACGGCGGCGCCGGCGGCGCTCGGCCACGGCTTCACCCACCCGCCTGCCCTGCCGCTGCGCCGCGCCGCCAGACAATGCCGGATGCACGGCCGGCGCGCGGCCGACGACCACCCGGCTCAGGACAAGATATCTGCGATTCCCTGAGGTTCGAGGCCCAACGGTGGCGCAGTTTCGACTAGCTAGCTCTAGAGCTAGGTGATTTAGCCACTGTCTAGAGGAGATGTCTAGCGGTGTCGATAGTTTTCCGGTTGTTCATCGGTTATTTTTTCGTGGTTTCTCCGATCAGTTCAAGGCGAATGCAGGAGGACGTCCTTTACAAACGGCCCCCGCACTACTTGCGATTTTTTCTCTCATTTTTGTCACCTCACTTGTCACCTCATCTCTCTCTCGCTCTCTCTCCCTCCCTCACTCACTCACTCACTCATTCATTCACTCATTCACTCACTCACTCACTCACTCACACCCACCCACACCTGGAAATTCCTGGAAACCCGGTGATCCGGCGTGCAGGTCAGCGCCGGATCTTATTCAGCCGAAAGGATGACCTCCGCCTTCCAGAATCACCGCCTCCTCTTGCAACAGCACGTACGGGATTAATGACCATAGAAGTTGAGACGCTCAGAAACAGCAATCAATCAAATATTATAATTCTTTTTCTGCTTTGACTTGACATTTTTCGAAGTTGATCTTAATATCATATCGTGATAAAAAAGTTAAGAGAAATAATTTTGAAAATATTATTGTTCTCCTTTAGGTTTTTGAATTTCCAAAGCCGAAAAATGTTGTGTGTGCATTGACTAACTTGCTAGCAGCGTCCCTGGGCTGAACATTTCTGCAGCAATTCGTGATGTCTTGTACATAATAATATTTCACAGGATAGTGATGATCAGGAAGGAATTAAAGGTGAAGGGTCACTTTAGTACGTGCTACTTTCGAAGCCAAGGAGAACTAGTACGTAACTAGATTTTCTGATGTTGCTTATCTATTTTGTTCTCTTTTCTACAAAGTCTAGTAAATTTCGAGAAAATCTTAGGAACGAGTTGTTTGGATTGCGAAGTTTGATGAGGTCACGTACGTAACAGGAGTTTCTGTCGGTTTCTTTGTACAGACTCTTGAGTGTTCTGGTAATGTCAACCTGAACGTCCTTTACATTTCCTTTTCTGGTTCCTGTATGGGCTGGCTGTGTGCCAACTGGAAGACAACTGCAAGGCAGCGTGTGCTTACTTGGGCAATACATTATTCTCCTAGATTGCGTTTGCATTTTCTACAAAGCTCAACGTAAGGTCTTAAATAACAGGAGTGTATGTAATGTGTGTATATACGAATTTCCGAAATTTTTTTTCAACGAAAATAAGTATTTTTGTAAGAACAACATGGAATATTTGAAATTACTGAGAGACAGGGCCTGACACCCCTACTTCCTCACTGTCTCCACCGCCCGCATCGCCCTCAGGAGTAACTCTTTCCCCCAGTCACTATTCCCGCGCCACTATCGCCTGCACCGCCCTCTAGCGTCACTAGGGCCTAAACGCTGCTCTAACCGCAGCCCCCGCCCTCACCACCCCACTTTCTCCTCGTGTGTACGGTCCGCGCTGCCTCCTACCCGCACGCCCCCATCGCCCGCACCATCCGCCTAGCCCCGAGCGCCTAAAACACCACCCCCACCGCCCGCGCCGCCCCTGATGCCTCTTTACGGCTCTGGGAAAGCGTGCTGGCCTCGAGGCGCGGGGCGGCGTGGAGGCTGCGGGGGACGGGGCTATGGGGATGTGGCATCCAGGGGAACCCCCGTAAAAACGCGGCAAACGGCATTTCTATAAAGTTTACTGTCCGCGGGTTATTACGCCTCCGGGAGCTCTGGGGCCGGGCTAAAAAGTTGGGACATTTAATCTTCCAGTTTACTGTGCGTCCGCAGCTGTACGACGCCCCTGCGGCCACGCCCCCTCGTCCCCGGCCGGCGACGGCGGCCCGCTGCGCTGCCCGGCCCCGGCCCCGGTCGCGACCCCTGCGGCACTCCTAAATCCTCGTATTTGCAAATAGGAGTTATCCCACCAATTCAACTCGCCGTGAATTCGACACTAAAGGGAAACATGGAATTTTAGGATTTTAAAGCGCTAATATTCGATATCGATGTTGAGTAGTTCATTATGTTTTGCCTCAAGAAACATTTAATGAAATATGAATTCATTTAATTTAGATTGTGTGAATAAAATACACGAAATACCTGGAAATGAGAAAAATAAAATATGCAATTAATTCATATAACTCATTAAAATCGTAAATCGAATTGAAATTTTTAAAATGAAACATTGAATAACACCTGCATAATTAAATTATTAATCACACCTCCATGAATTTGTATGTGTTAATATTTTTCAGACGAACCTTTTGGGCCACACAAAATATTTTAGAAAAATGCCGATAATCTCCTTCAAGTTAACCTGTTCTGTGGAGGCGGAATATAGAGTTCTGCAGGGAACTTTTGTAGCTGCTCTGCAACAACGCTTAGTGGTCCTTGCCAGATTTTCTTGCGGGTGTTGGCGAGCGTCCAAAGCACAAGCGGAAGCCGTGGTTTTGTCATTACTCTATTATGTAGATATCGATTTCCTACGATATCAGAGGAACGCAGATGTGAATACAGGGTTAGTAAGTTAGGCTGAAACGCCATAATGTACTTCAGGTATCCCTAACTTAAACGGTATTTATAGTGTTCCGTGAAAAGAATTGGAAAATAAATAGGGTCAGATGATGAAAGAAGGAATATTGACTTACGATTCTGATAGTTTCTAGTATATTCATTTAAACAAACTACAATAATCGAATGTACTTAAGCGTATTAAATTATATTGACTCTTTATATTAAGATTATCTCAGTATAATCTCAATATAAAGAGTTTCAAACAGTGAGATTCAATTGTAATCCCGGATTAAAATTATCCTAAAATCCGTCGTGTAAGGAGCCGCAATCACAAGCACTTCAAGGCACAAGAGTGTCCACTAATAAGTGATATCTTATCCCCAAATACAGGCTGAGCTATTGACATTATTGTTTCTAATTGTCCAGATTGGGATAAGAACATGGGCGAAACCCATTGTAAGCTGAATTGTTGAGAATTTTAGACTTTTGCGTCACTCGAGGGCGCCCAACGCTACCGAGTTTTCGACTTTACGTGTACATTTTTCGGCTTTAATTTTCGCCGGCAGGGTACCGACTCAGCAACTCATATATATCCATTACTGTCGTTTCCTGTCCGAACGATTATGCGATATGGTTAGAACGGGAATTGCAAGAGGATTTAAATACGTTTGGCATTTAGCCAGTTTTTTACAAACCAAGAGCGTGGCACGACTAAGGATTTTCCGCTCTTTGAAAATCCACCGCTTCAACCCGGTTTGAACTTCGAGTATAGGTAGCCAGTGCTCTAACTTTCATACCTTTGAGGCCGCCTGGCATTGACAAGTAACAAAATATCTCGAGAAATCAACATCGCAATGCTTTAATGCATTAAAATCAATATTTTTGAAGGGGGTAGGCAATTTATTAATATAACCTGCTGTGGCACATTTTAGGACGAGGATGAAAGAATAGTAAAGGATGAAAGGATAATTGAAAATTTTAATTTTTATCACTGATTTACATTGCTGCTCTAAGGTTTAAATTACTTTTATACCAGTCATTTTTGTTTCACTGTTAATAATGTTTTAATTCATATATGAAAACTAAATCCTCATATATTTTTTCTACAGGGAATCCACGTTACATTTCATAGTAAATCCGCTAGTTTTAAAACAGCTTCTTAAAAAAAAATATTTCTGAGATTTTTTCGTTCAATAAGAATTTTCCGAGATCTGTTGAAGGCTGAGGCTAATGATGAGTGTTAGACTCGGATTACAAGCATTGGTGAGGGAGAAGGCTTACCTGCTAGCTCTCTACTTTTCTGAGCAGATGATCCTAGAGTCGGTTATACAATGGCTAATGGATACGTAGGGGGTGATTGATAAGAAAATAATGATTATGGATGGTCGTACAGATGTGATAAGGGGTGAATGAGAAGCTCACGAGGTCACAATTGAATGATAAATCACCCCCGACCAAGTCTGTTCTGGAACCGGAACTCTTTGGTTCTACGTTCTTGGACGCTGCTTCACGCAACCAGCGTCACTGACTGACGTCACTGAAGTTCAATGACCACCCCTTCACTCCCGTCTCCCGTCGGTGGCTTGCGCCGGAGTGCCGCCTCACCCCGTGACCTGTTCACAGCTCGCCTTGCCGGGCGCCCTCTCACCCGTGTGACGCGCGGGTGGGGGCGCGCGCGGTGCCTGCCCGTGCCACCCCCGCCGCGCTACCAGAGGGGCACGCAGCCTGGCGTGCGCCCCTCGGCCTCCGCGGATCGATGCCCGGCCCCGCCCACACGCGCCCTGCCCCACTCGCCTCGGGCTCCTCACGTGCCCCTGCCCGAGGCAACGGAACAGGAATAACCCGGATTTTATCTAGATCTCTCCAGAATGTGGTTTCGATAACCGTGACTCCTCGTAAGACTTTCATCCTTATCCCTTCTTGGTGTGTTTGGAACTTTGTCACGTACGGTTTTTAGAAGTATTCGCTTTGGAAGTGAACTTCATGCTCGTAAGCGTAGGTGTTCCATCAATCACTCGCCCGCAACAGGGATCTCAGACATTAGTATTGTCCGTCAGTTACCTTTCGTGCTCCGCTGACTCATCAGCGGGATGGAACGGGTGGCCGTAGAGTGAATAAAATATGTGGGAACTTACGTACCTCGGTTCTGTAGTGTGATTAAAATGTAAAGTTGTTGGAGAGTTCTAATTTTAAAAGAAATATTATATAAATTTAGTATTGTTCCCCGATTATCTTCGTTGACATTATTATAGACATTTTTGAAAAAAACATTTCGTTTAGACGTTGAACACAACTTTTTTAATGATTAAATGCCTTCTGCTTATTAAAAACTACACATAATCTCTGTGAACCTCTCGTAGAAATCAAGCTCCCACTTGCTTTGAAACTTGGTTTTTACGACAGTTTCATCCGCGCCGACATTTCCCTTACTATGGGCTGTACAAGTGTATCACCCTGAAGGCAACCGGTGAAGCGTACGCGCGTGTTCCACTCGTCGCAAGCATGCCCTCGAGTCCATACACGCTGCGGCTCACACCGCTTGCCTACATGCACCCACTTTTATCTCAAGTAACAGCATTATGTTGTGGACTGACATGCCTCAACAGGATCAAAGTCTTCTATTTCTAGCTTGTAGCTCTCGACATTACACCATTGTCCTTATATCCCTATACCCCCCCTCTGCCCTTAATGTCTGTTCGTATATTTCAGCCGTAAGGAAGATTCTCGAACTTCAGCCCAGCGAACACGGCTGCAAATGGTCGCACAAAGGAAAATGTCTTCATTAAAGAAATAAATGAGAATTTTATTTTCATTTTACATGTCGATTGTCATAATTAATTCGCCTGAAGAATATCTACTCTCGAATATGCAAGGTTTGGAGAACGCCTGATAAGTGCAATGTGGTAGTAAGGAAACTGAAATGAACACAGTGTTTGCGTACGTTGTCACAAACGCAATCCTGTGGGTATCTCCTTGCATCAGATTTCATCCTTCATCCTCTTCCGTCCAACGTCCAATCTCCATTCTCCATCATCAGACTTCCGCCCTCCATATTTCGCCCTCCATATTTCGCTCTCCATATTTCGCCCTCTGTCTTCCGCCCTCCGTGTTCCGCCCTCCGTCCTCCGTGTTCCGCCCTCCATGTTCCGCCCTCCGTGTTCCACCGTCTGTCTTCCGTCCCCCGTATTCCGTCTTCCGCCCTCCGCCCTCCGTCTTCCGCCTTCCGTCCTCCGTATTCCGCCTTCCGCCCTCCGTCTTCCGCGTTTCATCTTCCTCCCTCCGCTTTCCGTTTCCGTCTTTCACCCACCACCTTCCATTCTCCGTCTCACTTCCTACGGCCCTCCGTCTTTTTTCCTCCGCCTACTACTCTGCGCGTTCCGCGCGACGTGCCTCTGGTTGCGCCGCCCGGAGGCTGATCGGGGTTCTGGGCGCGCACCTCCGCGGCCGCATGCAGATGCGTACGACGCAAAGCCGCGGGCGCGGATTATTGAGCCCTGCGGCAATCGCGTTCGGCGCGGGACGTTGGATCGGCGGTTATCTCGTGTGTTATTCTCCACGCCCTTGCTTCTTTCTTTGGAGACCAATAACGAGATCAACAGTACCCGCGTGGATCCTCAGAGGTTTCTGAAAATCCCCCAAATTCTCGCTTTGTGTTTCTTTCACGACTTCACAAAATGGAGCTTCTCTTTATTTCCGGCCCGTTACTGCTGTGGCGGCGATTACGGAAACGAAGTCACGTCTTGAAGATTTGCAGTAAGGAACCGATCTCACGCGGGCGTGAGCGGGGCGGGGGGGGCGGCCTTATCGCCGGGCGAGGCGCTCGGGCGACGCTGGAACGCGTCCGCTCATTTGAATGGATATCGCCGCCCTCGACCCCGCTCCGCCCCGCCGCTCCCCGCCGCACCCCGCCACGCCCGCGGTTACGCTCTCCTCATGCAGAGCAGAGAGCCGCAAAGGCAGAAGCGGGGCTGCAAGTGGCAATCGACTCAGCCGCTCATAAGCCGTCAAGCGACAAGAGCTAATCCGCCTTCGCTCTGTCACATCTTTGTCGCGTGCCCCCCCCGCCCCGCCCCCTCGGAGCCTCTGCCGCTCGCAGCCTCGTTGCCTTCGCGTTTGTGGTCCCCGCGCTTCCCACTCGCCCCGCCCCCGCGTTTCTCGACGCTATGAGCCACCACCTGACGCGCTTTGCTACCCACTGCGCTGCTTCTACGACTTCTCAGCTCATCCCAGCCGTGCTGCCGCTTCATTCCCTCCATTCCTCTGCTGTTTGAGCTTTCCGCGTGTGCAGAACTCAGACACTCGACTGCTCTATTTCGGAGGCTCTATCTTCTTTCACGAGCGCCTCCCTTTCCTTTATCGTTATCGAGTCTCCTGTTCTGTTTACGTACCTCTTCCATTCTCTCCACTTGCTGCTCAACCTGTACCCTCTCATTGCTCGCCAGCTGCACCCGCCGCCGCCGCTGTTTCGGCGCCTGGCCCGGGGGAGCGCCTGGCTCAAGTGCATCTGGCTGCGGGCGCCGACGCCACCGGAATATAAATTCACGGCGCGGCGCCGCGACAGCCCCAAGCCGCCCTGTTGCCGCTCCGGGCCGGGCGGGGCGGGGCAGGGCAGGGCAGGGCAGGGCAGGGTAGGGCAGGGTAGGGCGGGGCGGGGCGGGGCGAGGCGGGGCGAGGCGAGGCGAGGCGGGGCGGGACGGGGCGGGACGGGCGGGCAGGACGGGGGGTCGGGACGGGGCGGGGCGGGTGGGGCGGGCAGGACGTGCGGTACGATAGGGGGAGGGGACGGATGGGGCCGGGCGTTGCGAAGAGGGGCGGGGTGGCCCCCGGGGAGCGGCGCGTGACCCGTCCCCGCCCCCCGACCAACCGCTACCAGCTCGGAGCACCACTCCTTGGTCGTGCCCATCTATTTCCCCCTCTTGCCTTGCGTCACCTGCGCACTTCCTCCAGGGTGGCCACCTCTCGTCCGGTGCCTCCTGCGCCCTGCAGTATCTTTCGCACTTTTCTAGGGCACTGCACTCCCCCCCCCGTGCCCCTCTTACGTCAGCTGCCAACTCATCGTTCGCTTGTTTCCTCCTGCATCTCACCTCAGGTAGAGAGGATCACCTTTCTTTCTTTTCATTTTTTAGAGGGCTTCATAGATTTTTGTTAAATAATCAACAAATTTATTATATTGTACATTATTTTTCTAGTGTATATATGATAATATAAAATATTATTTTTTAAATAATTGCATAATACTATTATAAATAAATATTTAAATCATTTTTGCCAAATAAGGAAAGGTAACAAACGAAAACTCCAGACCTTTCGAGGGAGGCCATGCCCCCCTTCCCCCTGCCCTGGATCCGACGCTGTCCTCAAGCTCAACACCGCCCTCACGCCCTCCTCGATACTCCTTCCTTAGCTTTGCATAGCTACATGCCCCACTGACCCGCCTTTCTCTACCTTTCCTTAAGTTCGTACCAGTGCTCCCGCGTTGTGGAGTTGCCCTACCCCCTTCCCGCTTCTCATGTTTCCTGCATCATCTCTTCCCTCTCCCCCTCCCCCCCGCCATTTGTGTGCCACAGAGCGCACGGCACAACCCGGCACTCATTTTCCCCTCGCACCTCACCTCCAGCGATCATGTCCTTCGTCTCGTCCTCCTTTTCCCCAGGCCCTTTCAACTCCCATATAACGTGGTGGAGCGCCCACTCTGCACGCCGCCCACTCTGCACGCCGCCCACTCTGCCCGCCGCCCACTCTGCCCGCCGCCCACTCTGCTCGCCGCCCACTCTGCCCGCCGCCCACTCTGCCCGCCGCCCACTCTGCCCGCTGCCGACTCTGCCTGTGCTCACTTTGCCCAAGGCCGCGCCCACTCTGCCCGCCGCCCACTCTGCCCGCTGCCCACTCTGCCCGCCGCCCACTCTGTCCTCCGCCCACTCTGCCCGCAGCCCACTCCGCCCGCCGCCCGTCGTGCGCTTGCGTGTCGTGCGCCGACGAGGCCTCCGCTGCGCGCGGCGTCGCTGTGTCGCCGTGTCGTGGTAATGCGCCGGCGTAGAAACAGCGCCCGCGACAAAGCTGCCCCGGACGCTACGTGAGGCCTCTGGCTGCGGTCGCCCCCGCGACACACGAGTGGCTCTGCGCGGAGCGGTTTCCTGCGCCGGACGGCCGTCCGCCCCTGCACTGCCCCTGCACTGCCCCGCTGCGCTGCGCTCGCCGGAGGCCGCGGCTTTGTGGTTGGAACTAGGGGGAGGGGGGGCTTATTGCAGTGAGATGTAATGCGAGGATGTAATGACTTGTCTCCATGCCTTTCTCCGGAAAGGAACATTATTGCTTGCTGTTTTCCTCGAATTTTATATGTGAATAGATTCTACAAGCAAGGTGGTCTGTGAGCGCTTGATGAACTTATAATGAAATGATGTCTTGCAGTTTCTACGCCGAAGCGTGCACAAATTGATGTATGCTCCAATTTTCTGCGTGGTATTTTTCCTTATTATTAATTCTAAAGTAACCTGTGCCATTTATAACCTGTTATTTTTCTCGGGTACAAGTAATAGGGAAAAGCATTTATGTTGTCCAAAAATTTCGTTTTCGAGATTTCAGAGGTAAAATCAATATTTAGGATTCGTGAGATGGAATGTGGATTGTACCGTGATGTCTTCGTGGATGTAGTGAGGATAGATATGTGTTTCATGCATAGCTCAGATTAGAAGTTTTTGAGCTCTAACTTGATGCAAACTTGAGAAGTAAGTGTCTTTTCAAGATGTTTAAGATTCGTACAAGCAGTGAGGAGATACACGCAAGGTGGAGAAAAATCGTAAAAAATACTAATTTAGCCTGAAGTATGGAAGCTAGGGCAAAGGATAAAGCGGATATGCCTGCCAAGGCGGGATGAAGCGATATGCCTGCCTCTCTCTCTTCAGTCCCCACTACACAGATCACCTCTTTAGTAACAATTTAAATACCCCTTTTATACTACTGTCGTTCATGAAATTCTTGTCATAATTAGTAGTTCGTAAATTATTCCATTTCTTCCACGTCATTACAGTATCTAAATTGTGTATTTATCAAGGCGAGAAACGGTTTCTCTTTGCCACTCTTCGTCTCGAAACACGATTTGTCTTTCAACTTCTTTTGCTCTTTGACTCCTGCATAATCTACGTTATTAAAAACTGGATCATCTAAAGCGTCAGATAAGAATACCATTCCAATAAATTAGATCAGTAATCCAGCAATAATAAGAAAATATCCTAAATTAAACGTAATATTTACATTTTCAATTGTTTTCCAGTTTTCGTTTGGCAGTTTTCTTCAGTACATTAATGATAATGTCGACAACTTCTATTGTGTAGAAAAGGAATGGAAACAACACTTTTTTTTAGTTCCGACTATCCTGCCGAAGGGGGATATCACCTTCATCCGCTCATGGAGGTCTTCCTTCCCAGGCACGAACGCATTCAATTGTTTCACTGGTACCTCCTGCTCGTAAATTTTCCTGCCCTTTGGGAGAGTGTTCGACGGCTGCCCTTTTGGGAAGTTTTAATTAGGGATCGTGTTACGAACGCAGGATTAATTAAGGATTTTCTTTTTTCCACTGCTACGGTGCAGGAGGGGTAGTTTCGAGCACAATACCGCTTGGAGAACATAATAGCGAGTAACTGTTCTACACCCAGGAGGAATTGCTGTGAATATTCAGCAGATTGAATGAACTTTTGTTTCCGAGTTGTTTCGCTGTGTAGGAAGCAATATAACTCGCACGTAGTATATGATTATTGTACGTGGTAAGTAACGAAAATTGAAATATCAATTTCCCACACGAATATTTTTTTATGCGAACTAATTTTATGAACACTGAATTTCGTATACAAATTATCAATGAGAAATATTTTTCTGTTGTGGTTGCTTTGTATTAGAAAGTAAATTTTTAATTTAAGAAATGTCCTAATCTACTCTCCGATTAATTAATAATCTTTCCAAACTCACCATGTCATAATGACTGAATTTGACGTGCTCCAAATGCGTCACCGAATTTTGCAATATCCTGGGCCATTCTTACTTGTCGAAGGACATTCGTTATCACATGTCCGAACATCCGCTGACCTGACTTCGCTTTGCTTTTTTTAGAGTGCGAGAATAAACACCACCACCAATATGATGTTTGATAGACTGTCGAAACTCTGTTCCGGCATTATTTATATAATACTACTCGTACATTATAACTCAGTTGCAATTATGTCCGAAATGTCTAGATAAGTAATGCAACATACGTCGGTTGCGGCTGTGATAAAAAAGGTCATAGTTCTAAGTGGAATAACGAAGACGGAAGCGAGTTCGATGTACACGAGTTAAACAGTAATATGCAAGTGGAATCACAAAACAACTTTGTGTGATTGACAGAGAGTACAGTGCAAATGTACAGTTGAATAAAAGCTTGCTTTTTCAGTCATTAACTTGTAGTTGTACAGAAAATAATTTATTAAAGAGCAAGAAAGAAATCATCCAATATCATAAATCATAATGATTATTATTGAATTACATTAGCACAGCAATTGAATGTATCTCATTCTAGATAATATTCTCTTTATCTTACATTAAATCTAGTTGAAATAGTCTTCTGTTTTTCGGTTCATATTGCTTGGTTGTTTTGCTCGTTCTTTTATCTGGCTACGCTTTGCGCTACGCCACGTCCTTCCATCCCAATTCTCTCAATTTTGGTTTTGTTATTTCTAAGATATTTGGGATATTTAATTCCGTTCGAAAGTCATCAATTTTCTCAAGGTAAAACCAGTAACGTTATCTACAAATCTCATTTCATTGGCTTCGTTTGATCCCTTACATCAACACCCATCTTTCACAGCAGTCGAATGGGACAGCTATTGCAATCACTTAATACAATTTCAGGAGGATCGACTTACAATTTTTCTTTCTAAAGTTGAACGAATGGTTTTACAGAAGTAAAAATGAATTCATTTGTTTTCTATTTTTGTGCTTCATTCAGAATGTTACATAACAACATAAGTGTACTAGTGTTAACTTTATTAAATGCGTTAAATTGCACAATAATATAAATGTTAATTTGAATTTAATTCAGAGTACCAAAACCTGGAATAAAATGCGTACAAGAGGCTTCTGCCATGTTCCTCAATGACCAACACACGAAAGCGAGATAGATTACGTCGCCACCCTCGGAATTGTACGCGGAAATCCCTAGGAAATCCCGCCCCCAGGAGCAGTTTCCCACTCTGCTCTTCCGTCGCGCGACACCCACGGGCAGGGCAGCGCCTGCAGAAGTTGTTACGTGACGTCCCGGTACATCTCGCGTCCCGCACGCAGCCATGATAACCAGGGACAAGTTAATCTGTGACAACTCCGCCTGCCGGCAGCGCTCCTTCGCGGGGGCGGGGGCGGGGGTGGGGACGGGTGGGGCGGCGGACACGTCGCCCAAAGCGGCTCAGGCGGATTAGACAGCGGGGCCACCCTCACCCGCCCCGCCACGCCCCCTTCTGACCCCGCCCACCACCCCGCACCTTCACTCTCTGCGGCTGCCCTGCCTCCAGTCTCCATTCATCACTGTGTACTACCTCTCTTGCTCTCCTTTCTCAACCCTGTTTCTCGTCTCCTTCCGTTCTTGGTTCATTTTTCTCTTCTAATACTTTGTTTCTCTGCTTTTTATATCGTTTTTTTCTCCTTTTCCGGGTCCTTTTATTCGATGTTCTTCTTTTTCCGTTTTCCGCTCCCCTAATCCTGGCGTCTCGCAGCGCGTCACCCCTCCTATCTCCGCCGCCCTGTTCGCAGCCACTGGGGCTTCCTGTGCGTAGCGCTGCCTCGGCTTTCCGCTGTGAGTTACGCGCCGCCGCCGCCGCCTCCCTCAGCGGTTGGCGCTGCGCTGACTCCGCCCCGCGGCAGCCTCAGCACTTGTCACTCCACGCCTCACTCGCCCTCCCGCCTCAACTCCGCCCCCGCCCCCGCTGCCGCTTCCGCTCCCCCTCCCCCTGCCACTGCCTTCGCTCACGTCTCCGAATCGCCACTGCCACTGTCTTCGACCCCGCTTTCTCCACCACTCTGCTACCGGCTCCGGCTGTATAGTCGCCTATGCCATTGCCTTCGCCTTACACTGCCCTGTGAATTCCTCCACTGCCTCCGTCGCCGCTTCCGATCCCCCCCCGCTACTGCCTTCGCTCACGTCTCCGTATCGCCACTGCCACCGTCTTCGACCCCTCTTTCTCCATCACTCTGCCGCCGCCTCTGGCTGTTTAGTTGCCTCTGCCATCGCCTTCGCCGTACACTGCCCTGTGAATTCCTCCCCTGCCTCCGCTTCCGATCCCGACCCCGCCCTGTTGCCTTTGCTCCCGTTCCCATATCACCACCACCACTGCCACCGTCTTCGACCCTGCTTTCTCCGCCACTCTACCCTCGCCTTTGCCTGTAGTTTCCACCAACGCCTTCGCCTTAACTCCCCTTTAAAATTCTCCTCTACTTCCCTCCCTGCTACTGCTTCCGTTCTCGTCCCCAATCCGCCCTCTCCCCCGTTGCCTGTGCTCCAGTCCCCATTTTCTTCACCGACTTCGTCCTCGCATTTTCCGTCACTCTGCCCTCGCCACCTCCCTATCACCGCCCCCCTTCGTCTTAGAGACACCCCACTGTAGTCCCCCTGCCTCCACCCCCGTCTTCGTCTTAGAGACTCAGCACTCCAGTCTGCCCCTGCCTCCGCCCCCGCTGCAGCTTCCACTCCCGCCCCCGTCCCTGCCCCGCCCCGTCCCGCTCCGCTCCTGCCTTTGCAGCAGTCCCCATCTTCCCCACCGACACCACGTTCGTCCCCACTTTCTCCGCCTCTCTTTTCTCTGCCCCACCTTCGCCCATATCCCTGCCTCCACCACCGCCGTCGCCGTCACCACCACCTCCATCTTCGCCTCCGTCTCCCCTATCAATCTGTTCCCTCTCCACCTCTGCCTTCCGACATCGCCATCTCCACCTCCCTGTTCTTCACCACCCCCTCCTTCCCCGGTGCTCCATTTTCGCCCCTCCCTGCGCCTCACCGAGCCATGAGCATCCCCTGCCGTGCGCTGTCGCGAGGTATTTCCGTGGCAGTTGCCGGCGCCTGCGAGCCACGCACAGCATCGCAGTCGTCGTTACACCCCAGTCGCAGCCATGACCGCCGCCGCCGCCTAGGGATGGCAAAAAAACATCGTTTTTAAAACATGGTTATTTTCCACCAGATACATTGATATATTAACATCGTTATTTTGCTTTCGATGTTTTCTTCACATTGATATTTTGTTGCAAAATCATAGATGCGTTTTAAATTATTTTTTTTTAAATAGGCACGTTGTAGAGTAGCAGTAATCACCAGCAATATCGTTGTTTTGCGTAATCTTCTTTATCACGCTGCTCATTTCGCCTGTGCAATGTGAGGGAATTTTAGGTGATTTTACTTCGATGGTGTACGAATGGAAGTGTCTAAAGGGTAAAGTAGCGAATCACGATGTTCTTTAATGTTCATTTTATTCATTACATTCGATAATAATTTTTATTAACATACTATTATCATGCTGGTAACCAAACAAATATAGGATGTACGTACTGTAATTAAAAATGGATAGAAAAATAGCACGTTTATTAGTCTATAATTAAAACATCAATGCTTTTTCGTCGATGTTTTCATCGAAATCGAAAACCCTTTAGTGATATATGGAAACATCGATGATTGATTGATTGATTGTTAGTGATTAAACTTCAATGGCATTAGTCCCGTAAGTGTAGTGTGTGTTTTTCTCGGGAGGTGGCGGTGGTCTTCCCCGGCTGGATGGCCAGATCCGGCGCCGATCTAACGTCGGCTAACGGGGTTTCCTTCAACCAGGTATCTCCCACCAGCGGGGACCGCCCCAGCCGGGACAAGTTCTAAGTCCCTGACCGGTCACCCCGACATGTGTGGTAGTGTAGTGCATGTTAGTGTAAGTGTGTGTGTAAGGGGAGAGGATAGAACAAGACAAGGAAGGAGAAGGAAAGATCGCGCGCGCGCGCGCGCGGTCCGTGGCCTGTTTGTTAGGGTACTACTCCGGCATTCGCCTGGTGTTGATCGGAGAAAGCACGAAAAACTACCGATCAGAACAGCCGGCCGCTAGAATTCTCCTCCAGACAGCGACTGTATTCGACCTAGATGAAAAGCTAGTGTCGAAAATTCTGGCAACGTCGTGACTCCATGTATCGATGTTTTGGTAAAATTTGCCATCACTGCCGCCGCCGCTGGGCTCCCCCTGACGCGGCCTGGCTTTTTCGCTCGCCCGGCGACGGCGTGGCGCGGCGTGGCGCGGCGCGGCGCGGCTCCGCGGTCGTCCGGGGGCGGTCGAGGCCGCCCTCGCCCCGTGGCGCCCTCGCTCGCCCTTCGAACGCCCTTCGCCCAGCCCGGAGACCCCCGCGGCCGCCTGAGAGACTCTGGCGCCGCCGGAATTTACGGTTGCCTTGGCGCTTACGGTCCGCCGGAGGAAAGTCGGCGAAAATACATGGCGGAGGTGGCTACAGCCGACTTACTAACCTCGTGCGTCACGAAGAAACGCCTACTCTCTCCGCGCGATTTTATCACCGGGCGCCGGGGGAAACAAAAATCCCAGTCTATTCACTGAAGTTTTTCATAACTTGGCAAAATATACTCGAACATTGAATCTCGAAAGTTGTTTGTCTTTCTTTACATTATTTTTAAACGGTACTACTTTCATTGTAATCTTCGAGGCTTTGTTAAATTGCCAATAATGCAAATAAATTGTTTCCGCCACTCTTGCATTTGTGCAAAGTAGAATATTAAATGCGTCATTAAAATGCTTGTCATATTTTCATATTGTCTGTCATTGTTTCATGTTCTGAGTTCAAAGTGGCGAGCTCAACTTTCAATTTCTATGTTTTTTATTTTACCACCGCAAAGAAGCTAAACATGCCCTCGACTTCATGAAATCTCCTTTTCGGCATATAAGTCTATTCTATTTTCCCTTCCACTTTTCAGATCCGTTTGGTCGAGTTGAGGTTGACTTTTGCTGGGGAGATGCGGGGAGCGAAGTGAAGGCAGGCGCTCTCCCCTGCGCTTGGGGGTGTCGTATTATATTCTGCTCCGTCGAGGGATGGATTCGAAGATGTTCTCCCCCAACTCTTCCTCCGTCTCACACGAATCCCAGGGCTCTGCCACCGGATTCCCTTTCTGCCCTCTCCCGGTGCTCAGCGCCATTCCCCTCCCAAGTTCATCCCTCTGCACCACCCTTCCCATTCGCCCCGCTCCGCTCCGCCCCGCTCCGTCCCGCTCCGCCCCGCTCCGCCAACGCTCCGCCCCGCTCCGCCCCGCTCCGCCCCGCTCCGCCCCGCTCCGCCTCTCGCCTCCGCCCCGCTCCGCCTCTCGCTCCCCTCCGCCTCCGCCCTCGCTCCCTCCGCCTCTCTCTCCTGCCCTCTCGCTCTGCCTCTCTCCGCCTTCCTCCTCTCCCGCCTCTCTGCTCCGCCCTCCCGCCTTCGCTCCGCCTTTTCCCTCCGCCTCTCCCTCCGCCTCTCCCTCCGCCCCTACCTCCGTCTCTGCACGCCCCACCCTTCTGCCCCTCCCCTCACCGCCCTCCCCGCCCCGGCAGCCGCACCAACCTTCTACAAAATTGAATGGCGTTGGGTCTCGCGCTCGGCGGCGCGAAGAAGCCTCCTCTTCTCTCCTCTCTCCCCCTCCCTCACCCCCCATACCCCTCCCGCTCCGTGGTCGCGCTGAATGTGCTTCACAAACGACGCGGGAATCCGTTAGGGCGCTGCGACCGCGGTTCAGTAGTGGTGATGCTCGGGTTGGTGTCCGACGTCTTGTGGCATCCCTTCTTTCATTTCTACCTTATTCAACTGATGCCAGTCCTTTTTGTTGAAAAAACATTTTGTGAATTATAAATTGAACCTTATTGAACCAGTGAATATGTGAGTGATGGGTTTACTATTGAGTATTAAATTAACATATTTATTTATTTTTAAAATTAACCATGCTTCTTTGATTCTAATTCAGCCATTGATGTATCTCCCTTGATGACAACATATTGTGTGATATTACGCTGCGAACCCACTGTTCAGCAATATAAAGAGCGGAAATATTAAAGCAGTTCTTTTTGTTTTTAAGTTTACGCTTTTTGGTTTGTGTGATGAAAAGATTGTTACATATAAAATATTATTCCATTATTTTAATTTTACTCTCGCCGCCCTAAGTAGCGTAATAATTTGGCTGAGTTTAGCTCAGAGTCAGAATTTAGCTCTGTCTCTGCAGTGAATCTGACCGAGAGATTCCAGAGTTTGAGCCTCGTCGGTGCATGATTTCTTGCTCTAACTTCATAACTAGATTGAATTCTGTCGGACGGGTGAAAGTTCTAACGACCGGCTGCTCCGATCGGTAATTTTCCGTGGTTTCTTCGATGAATATGAGGTGAATACCGGACCAGTACAGTACCCTCACAAACGAGCCAGGTACTGCGCGCGGTCTTTCTCTTCTCTTCCTTGTCCTTTCATCAGCCCTTACTTTTACATTTTCAGACTTACATTCACTGCACTATCACTCATGTCGGGAGGTAACTCGGAAGCGTAAAGCATTCCCCGGCGACTGGGGCGGTGCCCCGCCGGTGGAAGATACCTGGTTGGTGGGAGGGAGATACTCACTGGTGGGTGGGAGATACCCCACTAGTCGACGGTACGTCGGGGCCAGACCTCGCCTTCCAGTGCGATCACCGCCACCTCCCGACGAAAAACATACACTATACTTACGGGACTATTGACCTCGGTAGTTGACGCGCCCGGAATCACCAACTATCAATCAATCAATCAATCAATCATCCGGAGATAAGTCGGAAGCGTAGAGCTTGTCGTGGCGGCTGGGGCGGTGCACCGTTGGTGGGAGATACCTGGTTGAGTAAAACCCCACTAGTCGACGTAACACCTCCATCTGATGAAATGAAACAACCACTACACTGAAGGCACTAATGATCATAGCAGTTATTATGCCCGGAAACATCAATCAATTTGCCAGTACTAGGAAATCCGTGAGATCGAATCCCTTTATCAGGTATGGATGTTTTCATCATGTGATGTGCCATTGTCAGTTCATAGAACTATGTATTACTTCTAACCTACCGATTTATCAACTCCTCGATTCCGGCTAATAGACAGTTTGTGCGCGCCATAGCGGACCGCACTATCGATCTTCGCATGCGCAGATGCACAAAAGTGATGCGCAAATTTAAACTGCGCGTGCGCAGATGATCGATAGTATTTTAACGTACGAGGGCGCACAAACTCTCTAATATGTAGATCAACGCTAATACTAGCTTTCGGACTAGAGCGATTCTGTGCGAGAATCTAAGGGACAGTGGCGGCTCTAGGTGGAGCCGAAAGAATCCCCCGCCGGAAGGTCTTTCCTCCAGAAAGTTCACTGCGGTAGCCGGATTTAGGGGATCGCGGTAATCCGATAAAGAAGGAAACGGCGACCTAAAAGCTGGAACATTTCTTCGTATTTTTTCTCATTTATCTCTGTGAATCTGTGTTCACGCTCCTCCGCATATAAGGTATCCGAACAAAACGAACAGATAATGAATCTGCGCATACTGTGAAATTGCTGGTTGCATTCTGTGTAGTTGCCCACGTTCAGACTGAGAATTACTCTCCAAATGATTAAATTCGATAGGTCAGAGGTTCAGCATTGGAGTAGCAGTACCCAGTCCTGGATTTATTTGACGTCAGCTCGGGAAGCTCCGGAAGCAGATGCAGAAGAAAGGACTCGTCACCATTGTTAGTCACCGGATGTAATCGTACATTGTCTCCCAAGGAATTGTCATATGAAAAAGTAATCTGAGATTTAATCTCTTTGAGGAGGGTTCTGTAGACTGCGTGACATTCAGTTTATTTGACATGTGTATCTCATTACAAATCATCATTCTCCTTTTTTCGTGCTATACGGACGTGGCGATTGAGCCTAAGATATCTCTGATTGATTTTTCCTGGTAATTGTTATAATGATTGGGATGTTCTAACACTTCAAAGTACTCCTCAGAATACCACTCACCACATCACAATTTCTCACATGTTGTTGGTGATTAAGCGAATGAGAATGTACTATTCCTCTTAATGTGACGTCTGAATTGCCGATGCACTTCTCTGAATGTTGCGGTATTAATTGCATCAGAGGATGAGGAACATACGTCATGTTGCACGGGAGACTGTTAATAATGTGAAACTGGATATTTCGGAGAATTGGAGGATTAATAGAATGATTGAATGAATATGGGACTTACAAGAATAACGGAAAAGTACCCAAGATATTCAGTGAATATATTACCAATTAATTATTCGTATTTTATTATTGCTTCTTAGGCGAATCAAAGGATGAAGGAAGATCATTTTCGAATAAAGTTAAAATGGAAAGGATTTTCCAATTTAAATCCCATTCAAACTTGTTGTATACACTTATCAATAAAAATAAATTTCTTATTACTCCGTACTCAGTGGGCTTTACTCTTGAGAAACGTAAAACAATTTTCTTGGTGGTTTTGAGTTCGTGACCTTGTCGACCCGGCCTGACTTGGTTTTGATGTATGGGGATGATGATGACGACGATGACGATGATGGTTTGATGAGGAGGAGGAGGTTTTGATATAAATAACGACAGAGCAATGGTATAATTAGAGCTAAGGAAACGGAAGGACCCGGAGAAAACGTGGCGCGAACATGCTTTATCCACCAAAAATTCCTCGTTGACCTACCGGGGTTTGAATCCCTTTACCCTGCGGCGGGTGATAACCAGTTTGATCACCGCTCGGAGAGCAGAGTTCTGTTTCTAGTGACTAAGTAGGTGTTTCCGTGCCTCACTCATCCGTTTGCGAATCTGCCCACGCGGCGCCGCTTGGTGTAAACGTCCCCCGGAGCGTCGCGGCGCCGCGCCGTACCGTTTGCTATAACAGGCGCCCTCCCCTCTCCCTCCCCACCACAGCCGGCCAACCCAGCCATGCACCGCCACCGAAAATATAACCGTGGCGTCACACCCGTATATGCGTTGTGAGTAGAGGGAATGGGTATTCAAACCTAATAATTGCGTGGTTGCTGAAAGTGCTCGAATCTTCCCGTTTTTAATTTAAAATCATGAATAAATTATATTCTGTGATTATTTTTATTAAAATTACGTTTTCTCTTTGACTCTTCTCGAAGCTTTGAAATGTTGAACATATTTGTTAGTTTAAATGTATCATTTTTTTTCTTTTAAACAATAAGCCAGGCCTTATTTTATATAAATTTGGAAAACCGTAGCGCAGAACTAGGTTCTTTCTCAATTATGCTATCGAGTAGAATTCCCTTCTACTCACTGCTGTTTAAAACTAGTATCATAATTATTAATGTTATTTTATGAAGGATTTGATAGCTACGAGATATGATAACCGTAATTAGCTTTAACATATATGTTTTCATTCCAAAAATTATCAGAAGGAAAAAATCTTCAAATGTATTTTTAGGTTGTGGTCACTACATTAGTTAACTTCTAGATAAAAAACAGTATTTGCCCTTTACTGGATTATTTAGGCTGTTTTATTCATGCATGTTTATATTTGAGATGATGCAAGACATATTCACTTATCTAAGAAAATCCAGCGTTTTGCAGCGCGTTCGCCATGATCGACATTTGCGTTCGGATGTAACTATGCTGCACTGCTGCAACTGCAGTACGAGTGTTCCCATACGTCAGAAGCCATGAAATGTGCGAGGGCATGTCGGAGTGTTTTCATGCTCCTCGGAAGAGATTTGGCCCCACTCGCTGTGCAGTCGCTGCGGTTTTGAGTCACCGGATATATCGCGCGTGGGACTGTGGCATGTTTACTGAACTTGAAGCTCGCTAATAAAGAACGGAAAATAGTTGGTTGACAAACTGGTCGCTTTTTGTGCTGTGTCCAAGCACTAGAGAATGTACTTGCACTAGAAATACTGTCCTCTTTATTTAAACCGTTTTGAAGTTGAACGACCGAACTAAAATGTCTAAAAGTTTCCTGAAACAATTGTGCGTAATGTTATTTTAAGACTCTGTATTCATTTGAGGAAAGATACATTTTAGTTCGACAAATGTGACGACTATTTGACTCGAAACTAGACTGTTATTTTCCTCTAAGAAATCAAGGACAGTCGGTTTTGAAACCAAAATTCCTACATATATATGCACGGGGCATTTCTCGCAAATTGATACTGAAGGAATGAACCTATAAATGCTAAGCTTAAGAGGATTTAATATTTTTGTTTACAATCATTTATGTCTATTTAAAATGTGTTTGTTTCTAAAAAATGCGTATCTTAAATTATGTAAAGATATTTATGTAAGCTGTGCTTGTGTACTTACAATTAGATGAGAGTGTCTTTTTTTGTTGAAAACGAGATTATGGGTCGAAATTCTAAGATGTCGTTATTTCTTAAGTTACACTTTCTGTTTAAAATAATTAATGGGAAAATTCTAGTTTAGTTTGTTGTAATTGCATTTTCTCATTAATCATCTTTATAATTCGTTCAAGAAATTACATGTGTACTAATACTGAATTTTGGGTTTATTATAGAAAGTCCAGTAATCTGTTCGTAATGCTTCCATGATTCACCGTTTGGATCCAACCTCTGCTTTCCACACATCTACTTTGCCGACCTTCCTCTAGACAAGAAAGGATGCGACATTCATGCCAATGTTTTCAAAACAATGATGTTATATAAAACTATCGATGTATTGAAGCCGATGTTTTATGAACATCGATGTTTTATTCTCGATTTTTTTTACATTTTCAATGTTTTGTTCGTAGATGAAACTCTCATAACCTCAGCTTGTTTAAGTTAAAATATGATATAATAACTGATGGTACCACTGTCTATGTGTTCAAACCAACAAAGGCGGTTGTACTACCTTTATTGAGCAAACCGAGGTGATTGATATCCCAAAATGATCCTGATGTCCTGGTATTTACTTCGTCTTTCCTTGTGTTTCGCACACGGAGAAGCGTTTTATAACTTTCTCAGTTCAATTTTATATTTAACCCTCTATCGTTGTTGATGTTGTAGGAAACGTTGGGTGGTTTGGCTGACTGTTTATGTTTTTGAAGTATTTGGGGGCACGCCCCCCAAGATCTTTTGAACCGCAAAATATATTGTTTTTTGTTGACTATACCTTGTGTTTTTTAAATTTTGATGGATATAGTTTATTAAGAGTGTAGTTTTATTTGAACCAATGCTTGAATTGTGATAAATAAAGTTAAAGTTGTTGATGTTGTAGGAAACGTTGGGTGCTTTGGCTGACTGTTCACGTTTTTGAAGTGTGCCCCTTGTTACTTATATGACACAACATTTCTAGTGAACTCTTATTTGCACCTTTTTTCAGTCATTTGCAAATTTTATTTCTTTACAGAGATATCGTAAATGAAACATAAGCAAGTTTTTTTCATTCCTTAATGCCAGATGTCGGTTTAGCCGTGATCGCTAAGGCTCTTGTATATTCCTGGCTTATATGCGCTGCTTGTATACTAATAGGCAGGGTGAACATACATGTTCATGCGACAAAATTACCTTGGGCATTGGGGGGTAGAATATACACAGCCAGTGTCAAATTAAATTTTGGTCAACACGGATTTAATGTTAGAGGTTACTAATCACTAACTAATATTACTTACTAACATCTAACTATGTTAGCTGTTAATACTTGTATGTAATAGAGGTTACTAGTTGTACATAAGAAGTTGACGCCTAATCCTTTTAAGTCGTGGAAGAAGATTACTAAACCATTTTTAAAACATCGTCTAAAAACAGGGATAATTTTTGGTAAAATCTTTAGAAATATCATTAATGTTTTAATTATGGGCATCGCTGTTTTGTTGTGGATGTCGCATTTCTATCCGCGAAGTGCAGCCTGGAGCTTTCCCCTCGCCCAGGGGAGGCGGTGTCAGGGGGCCTCCGCGCCAGGCGGGTTGCGTTCGGAGGACGTGGCAGGCGCGCGGACAGGTGCGCGGCGAGCGAAGACCCCGACACGCCACCGCCACCACGGCTGTTGTCGCCGCTTCCTGTCGCCGGACGACCGCCGGAAGCGGAGACGTGGCGGGGGGGGGGCGATGGTGTCGGCGCGGGGCTTCCGTCGCGTCAGCCGCCACCACCACCACCGCCACCACTGCCACCGGGCAGTCGCCTACGGAAGCCCCACCTGCCTGCCGCGCTGCGCCGCCAATCTCCTGTTGCCTGCCGCGTATTGGCTGTCCATTCTATTCTCACGAGAACCATTATTGCCTGATCACCGCCATATGATTTGTTATCGTGTTTATTCTTGTACTCACAACACCCTCAGCTTCTGTCTGAATATTACTAGTAATTTAATGTAGCTTGTATTTCATTACGGACCTCAACTTTGAAGCTGTTGCCTATTTAGATGCTTGAAGAGGTTGTGGGAAATAATTACAGATGTCTACTAATAATGAAAAGTCAGGTACTCTAAACTCATTTAATAGTGTCTTAAATGTCGAAAAGTGGTTGACATAAATTTTAATCATATTTTACCTAGACTTCATAAAAGCAGTTATCTTTACACAATTGGGTGTACATTCATGAGTTCATTTATCCTCAACTCGTTGAGCGATGCTTCCTGCGTCTTGGCTCCCTTTCGCCGGAGCGGAGCAGCGCAGGGGAAGGGCGTCGCCGGCAGGGGTCCTTCCGCTGGGGCGTCTCCGCGGGGGCCGCGGTTCGACGCCCGGCCCCGCCGCGAGGGCTTCCTTCCGGCTGCCCTGCACTGGGCCGCACGTGCGCCGTCCGTGTCAAAGGGCCCTGCGGAACCCCTACAACGCCCCTGCGCAGGACGACGCGCCGCGCCGGGGGGAGTGGCACCGCGGACGTTCTAGGAAAACAAATGAAGGGGTCAGCGCAGGAGTGGTGACGTGTTTTGCACCTGCACCTGCTGATTTGTTTGTAGAGTCTGCAAAACTCTAAGCGAATGTTGATGCTGACAAAAATCAAGGTACAAGTTACAGAGATGTGGTTAGAAAGAGTTTTGAAGAGGAAAAACAGTGACTTCATTCTTAACTTTATAGAGAAAAACTCGTCACACCAACAATGTACAAAGGTAGTTCATCGTCTTAGATAACAAATAGTGTCAATAACGCATATTTAATTTTTGGGGGTAATATCACCATTGCGCACAGCACTTCAAATCGAACAGCCTACCTTCAATATACTAATTGGACGAGTGTGAACATTCATGTTGTGGACAGAAACCCGGCCAGATAAATTGCATAGAATATCAACTAGATAATTTAATTTCGAAATTCTGCAAGTTTCTTGCAACCCGCGCTGTAGTGTATCCATAAACGCTAAAGCTCCAAAAATGTAAGAAAAGGCCCAGGAAAGACTCATTTAGTAAACTGAAGTGAAACCCGAGATTTAAAAGTGGTCGAAGCTTGGTTTCCCAGTTACGCCCGATGGTTACTTGTATTGCGAGTGCATCTGCAGATTAACGAGAAACTGTTCCTGAGACTTGCGAAAAATTACTCTCCCCTACGCATTCACTATTATTTGCATATATCTTTTCTCAGTTCATTTCTTTCACTTATTTCCCCCTCACATTCTCTTTTCACCTTTTTACTATAGAAATTGATCTACGATAATTGTAGGCTAAACAATTTGACTGTCTAATAGAATGCGAGCATCACATCGCGCTCGTCGATGACGGAAATATGCTTACGAGTCTCATGACTAATACGAATGTAGGGCTGAAAGCTATACGTTGTGGGATTTTGCAGCGCCGTCAGCAGCAGTTGGCGAACTCTCCATTTGAAACTGATAACCCTCACTGAGAAATTGCTTTGGACAGCAAGGGACAGCGCTTCTCTTTAGTCTTTGTTTTATTTGTGTTCCCGAACCACAATAGTTTTATTTGCTGAATGGAACTACTGCAAAGTTCGACTTCACTGTAATCACGCACTCTATGTGGCTTTAGTTACAAACCAACTTCGCGAGTTCCCTTAGTAAGGAAATTCGTACGTAACAAAGCAGTGAATAGAATATCAAAGGGCCTGGAAATGCGGCTTTTGAAAGTCCGACGCTCAAGGGCGTGTGCTCTGGGACTGTAACCTGACGAGGTCACGTCAAACCCTCGTCGATCCCCACCCATATGCACGAGAGCGAATGCATTATGCGCGTTTATGAATGCTGTTATACAATTACATTTACTGCTCCTCGTGTATGTAAAGGGATATTTGAGTAATGCTGGGGCCCAAAGCTAAGGGGGGTGCACGCGAGAAGGGGGGAGCAGGGAAGGGAGAGGAAAAGGTCGAGATGAAGATCGGCTGAAGATAGCTCATGGCAACAACTGTTGCGACTGCAGCGACTCCGACCGGCTGGTCCTGGTTCGAGTCCCGACGGTGTCGGTTTTCTCAGTAGCTAGTTAGGTAAGTCGAATTCAGGCAATGTCTTAAGGAGAATTCTAGCGGTAGTTTCTGATCGTAGTTTTCCATGATATTTGAGGTCAAAACGAGGAGAATGTCTGTGCAATACACTAACAAACGTGTCACAGGCCACACGCGGTCAGTCTTTCGTTACGTTTATCCTCTACTCCCTTTGCACACACACACACACACACACACACACACACACACACACACACACACACACACAATTTACATGCGCTACGCCATCATACGTGTGAGGAGCTGAGAACTTGTCCCGGCTGGTTCGGTGCCCCACTGGGGGAAGACAATTAGACGGGGAACACCCGCAATCTGAAGTTGAGGGGATGTAGGATCTCACGTTTTATCGAAAGAAAGAACATCGCTACCTACGGCGATATAATATTCACTACACTTATGTACTAACGACCGTAGTAGTTAAAGCGCCCGGAAACACCAATCAATCGATGGAGGTGAGGCGTGATATGCAGGGACGTGACGAATTCTGGTGGTGCGGGACTGGACGGAGCAGGGCGGTATGATGTGAGACGGGACGGACGAGGTTTCTTGGGGGGTAGAAAGGACTGGACGGAGTTTCTTCGCTTGGTATTTAAAATGGTACGTCGACATCAGCTGGTATTAAAGGCGATAAAACATTCGAACAACTGGAAGCGTCGACACATCTCGTTACCCCGTTGCGCTTATCGTGTGCCCTCCCTTCTCCCCTTCAACATCTCCCAAAGGGAGTCCCTGACCCTTCCGTTTTAACTTTTACCACCCCTCGGTGTCGTCACGTTTGCTACTCGGACAATATTATTGGCATCTCTTTTGATTCAGCAAGTATCAAATTTAACAAATTAAAATATATATTTACTAACTCTTTCTCAGAACTTATGCGTCCTTTTTCTCTAAGTTGTATAATATAATTTCTTCTTTTCTCTTTCTCATCTACTGTTACTTTGCGTAGCATCTGCTCTTTCTTGTATGTAATTTTTTTCTGTAGACTGTTTTCAATTTCACTCCTTTTTCAATTTATGTTGTACACACTTTCTGATTCTGTCGAGCGCTACATTTTGTCCTCTTCGTTTTGTTCCTTGGTCTACTCTCCTTTCCCGACGGCAGCTGCCCTGCGCCCTCCCCGTCCCCGTGGCCCTGATTTACGGTGTCCGCCCGCCCGCCCGTTCGCCCGCTCGTCTGCGCCACCCGGCCCGCCGCCTGCCTGCGAGACGGATTGCTTCTCTAATTGCGTGGGCAGCCGCCCGCCATCGGCACTACTCCGCCCCCTCCTCACCCAACCCCGTTCTCATCGCCCTCCCAGCCCGTCTTTTGCCTCTCGGCCCCTTGCACTCGCTATTTCCCTGGCCTCCCTGCATTGCAGCCCGCTGACTGTTGCTGCTAAGGCATTTCACTGAATTACGTTTGCCTCCTTTTTGTTTTCTTTTACTCCTGTATTCCCGTGTCGCCTAAGATATGACGATTATTAGGTTCATTCGTTTTTAGCATGAAGAGATTAGTGGTGGTGTTGGTTTTATTGGTAAAAATATTAAGATAGTACATGGACGAAATTCATTTATAATTAGAAAATAAAATTCTGACCTCCCTTTCCCTTTTATGTACCAGTCTAACAATTTATAATTACTTCTTGAATTTTCTTGATCTCGATCTCTTTGCTCTCCCTATTTCTGCCCTCCCTATTTCTGCCCTCCCTCTTTCTGCCCTCCCTCTTTATGTTCTTCCTCTTTCTGCCCTCCTTGTTTCTACCCTTTCTCTTTCTGCTCTCTCTCTTTCTGCCCTCCCACTTTCTGCTCTCCCTCTTTCTGCCCTCCCACTTTCTGCTCTCCCTCTTTCTACTCTCCCTCTTTCGCCATGGTTGCCTATTTCCTCCATCCTTATTTTTGCGCATTTACTCGTGAATGTCTCGGAGCCTTCGGTTGTCCACCTCCGCTGACCGCTGCGCCGTCCGCGCCGTTGGAGGACGCTCACCTCCGAGACTTCTCCGCCTTTTATGGCCTCCTCACGGAAGCACTCGCGTACCCCACCTCACCCTCATCCCCTCACCTCCCTCCCTCCACCGGCGCTCGGCGGCGAGGGCGAGAGTGGGACGTTTTATGGCGGCATCAATGGGTTTTATTCTGTGCTTTGTAGCGAATTCGCTTTTTCCAAAATTAATCACGCGTTTTATTATTTCAATCCGACACGGGTTTACGATTAAAACACGGCATTCCAGCTGCGTGCAGGATTCTTCCAGACAATCTCGAACATTGTTGCGAGCTGGAAGGGCGTCCAGGTTCAGTTTAAAGTCGTTGTGTTTCCGCGTCATTACACTTTATCACTTTGAGAGTCCTCCTCGGCTTTTAAGGCGCCAAAGGAGCAAACGAGATAAAATAATAGCGTCCTTTCTTTAGAGTAATCGGTTTTACGATTACTCTAAAAAGTTTTGAGATGTAGTTGAAAAACAAAGTACGAATTATTCATAACGTCGTAAAATTGTTGTCTTTTAAGGTTGTAAAAAGGAGTAATATACATTTTTTTCCTATTTCAACAGTTCGTTGTCTTTATCCTCTACTCCCTTTGCACACACACACATTTACATGCACAGGGGTAAGAAACTCGAGGGCAGGTTTTACACCCAAAACCTCGAAGTTCCAGTTAAAATATTGTGACAATTAATACATACATTAATGCCATTCCCAGACAACACCATTGGAGGAGGGGTTCAACAGTGGGCTCCAAAATAAATTGCAATGCAATTGAAGGAAAATGTTACATATTTAAGAACTAATGCTGTAAGTATTAATAAATATATTACAACTATTATAGGAAAGTTTATGTTAAAATATATCAATTTGAAGATTTCCTCTGTAAACCTCTGTACCATTGCCAACCAAAACATACATCAAATTAACAACATAAAAATACAGGTGCCCAATTGGTTTACTCTCAATATGTAAATTGTGAAGTAAATGTATTATTATGTTGTTTTCTGAAACCATCAGGTGTAAAGCCTTGTACCGGACCAGTGAATTACTATAAACTTTAAAAATATTTTTTCACAAATGGCAAGGCGCAAATATTTTCTGCCTTGCGGTACTTTCCAGGGGGACGTAATGGCCACCTCTGTCCTTGAAAATCAAGTTCAACATTCACTATTTTGCTCGGAATGTACTTTTTTTTTATTTAAATAGAAACTACATTAATATTTTAACCTGTTCATGGGCAGGAAGAGAACGCCGGTGTTTCCACGAAGTGATTACCCAGGACTACGGTTACAAATCGTTTTGTAAACATTATATTATTGTGTAATTACATTAATAAATTGCAGTTACATTACATTGCGTACATCCATTTCTAATTGCTCTGATCAACTGTGTGAAGCTCTGTTGCCGACTCCTTCAAAATACAAGTAATGAATGTGCTGAACCCTTCGAAAATACACTACCTTGAAATACATTTTTTGATTGGCCTACGCCTATCCATTATGCATATGGATGACTTTGTAGTTTGGGAGAAAATAAGATAGGATTCTGTCAATTCTCTGATATTCCCTGCCGTTGTCAGGTTGCGTTTGAAAGATTGGTACGGAATAAATGCGCTATTTTGAGATATTGAGTACTGTAAAATAAATGTTATCACATCAGTCAACTAAAGAAAACAGTTTACAACTAGTTAAAACAATTTATTAAGTTGAAATCTTATTGTATAGGAATGTGCATACAATTTCCGGCATCTGGCGAAATAGGTTAGTCAGACAAATCGAAATTTGTAGGAAACATGATTCGCTCTAGAGGCCTTATTCTTTGTGGGCTTCGCTAATCTTTCAAAGCATTTTCGCGTTTTACACATGGTAAATAACTTTGTCACCCATCCCGTGTTCCCTCGTGACGGCGATGCATACGCCACGTGATCCTGCCGGGGAACGCCCCCGTCGTCGCGTCGCGTCGCGTCGCGTCGGTCGAACAAAGCGCTTCCGCGCTAGTGCAGGGTCGCCAGCGCTGCTTCTGCGAACGCCGCTTGACGTCGCGTCCGCCTGCGCAGACAAAGCGTCTGGGCGCTCAGCTGGCGTCACTTGCTTTCCAGCGCCCGCCCGCTCGCCCGCCTGCCTGCCTCCTGGCTCTGCGCGCTCCAGCCCGCTCGGGCGCCTGCCCCTGCCTGGGCGCCCACGCTCCCGCCCTCCCCGGCCTCCCGTCCGCCCGCTCACTCGCCCGCCCCCCACTCGCCTGCCTGCCCACTCGTTCGCTCACTCGCCCGCCCACTCGCTCGCCCGCCCACCGCTCGCCCGCCCACTCGCCCGCCTGCCCACTCTGCCCGCCTCGCCCACTCGCCCGCCCGCCCACTCGCTCATTCACCCGCCCGCACATTCTTGCCCACCGCCCGCCCGCCCACTGTTCGCTTCATCGCTCGTCCGCCCACTCGCCCGCTCACCCACCGCCCACCGCCTCCTGCCCGCCCGCTCACTCGCCCGCCTTCACCCACTCGCCCACTCGCCCGTCCGCCCACTCTCGTCTGCCTCACTCTGCTCGCTCTCTGTCCGGCTCACTCGCCCGTCCACCCACTCGCCCGTTCCGACTTCCCCGCCTGTCCGCGCACTCGCCTGTCCGCCCACTCTCGCCCGTCCGCCCACTCTCCGCCCGTCCGCCCACTCGCCCGTCCGCCCACTCGCCTGTCCGCTCACTCGCCCGTCCGCCCACTGCCCGTCCGCCCACTCGCCCGTCCGCCCACTCGTCCGTCCGCTTCCACTCGCCCGTCCGCCCACTCGCCCGTCCGCCCACTCGCCCGTCCGCCCACTCGCCTGTCCGCCCACTCGCCCGTCCGCCCACTCGCCTGTCCGCCCACTCGCCCGTCCGCCCACTCGCCCGTCCGCCCACTCGCTCGCCCGCCCGCTCACCTGCCGCTCGCACCCCTCGCCCGCCCCCTACCCATCCCCTCGCCCAACCCCTTGCCCACCCCCTTGCCCACCCCCTTGCACACCTCCTTGCACACCCCCTGCTCCACCCCTTCGCCCGCACACTCGTCCGCCCATTCGCCTGCCCGCCCACTCATCCGCTCGCCCACTCACCCGCCGGATCGAAAATTGTATTTGTATTTCCGGCTTCAAACATTCTCGAATTCAGTAATCCATGCCTCATGATTTACTGTGTACACTGATAAAATCTTTATTGTTAATTTCCATTTAGCACAGAAATTGAAATAAAACTATCAGGGGTGTGTAGACAATGTCCAAAGTACCTAGAAACAATTAACCAATTTCTATTTTGTTCGAATCACATACATATTTATCATTTCGTCATTGCTTACGACTCAACTGATGTCATTCAACAGGAAGCCCCCAAACCTGAAGCAGTCTTCCATTAAATATTTCGTATTTACGTGTTGCATTACGGAACAGCACCTTCTTTTATATTCTTTATGTATAAAGAACTTTTGTACTGTATATATACCTTGTTATGTTGTTGCAGATTCGTGAATACTGTTTTTGTTAAAGTATTCAATTCATTGCAGTGTTACATGAGGATATTTTATTATAGCCACATCCTTTCCGTGCAGTACAGGTCAAACTGTCTTGCATCCAAACACTCTTTCGATAGCATTAATTCCTTCATCGTATTGACCCTTCTTTCAAATTGCCGTTTACTCTGTAATCCTATCTTCCACCGTCGCCATTACTCTGAGCCTGTGAACCTCTCATGTGTTGAGTGTGTCCGAGCGTCCGCTCCCTTTGTGCTCCACAACACTGAAGCCCCGCGTTCACGTCCAGGTGACAAGAGTCGCCCTGCGTCAACACCACAGCCATGAGCTTCACTCACACGTGTTGCTGGCGTACGCCCTTGCAAAGCGCTGCTTCCACCCACGCCCCCGTCCCTGCAACCCATCGGCGCTGCAGTCCTTGCGGGCGTTTGCCGTCCCTGCCACCGCAATCGCGGCAGCTGCCCCGTATTTAGCGCACCGGGACCTCTCTCGGGTCCGCTTGTGACTTGTCGATGCGGTTGCTGAGATGGCAGTGCGACCATTTGCATTGGCCTTAGATGTTTATGGAACGGCTTGTCCAGGGAATGAGAATGACAGTCGTTCTGATTGCAGGGTTCATAGGACGCTGAGTGGTGAACATTGTTAGCCCCCTTGATTATGCATTTGCACTTACCATACTTTTAAATCGTTTTCGCCCTTTTTATTTATCTTTGACTGACTACGTCTATCTCGTGAGCCGCTGGCACTTTGTTTCTCCCTGTTCCAAGGAGTCACGAGTCGAGTACGACTTCCTCTCACCACCAGTTCTTTTCAGGCTTCTGTTCTTCATTGTTTGTTCCGAAACCTCCAACAGAGCATCTCGAACTTTTTCTGCTTTCTTTTCACAATACCCCTTATCTCATCTTAACGTCATCCCTTCCCCCCACTCTCCCCTCATTGTTGGCTCGTATCCATTTCATTTCTCCTTTCAGTCTTCTTATTATCTGTTAATTCAGTCATCCTCTCCGTGTAAGTGAATGAATTATTACGAAAATCCATCGGAATACAAATTTCACGTGATTCGGATGCATTATTCCAGAAGCTAAGGAAACGCTTCCATGAAAGCCATTCAATTCGAATCTGCGTATTCTTATCTCCGTTCTCGGAATGCAGAAGGCGTGTTCGAGCTTCCTCCGGAGCACTCCTCCAATGCGTTGTTCTTCGCGAAGTCGCGGAGGAAGAGGAAAAGGAAGAGGAAGAGGAGGGGGTGTTAAAATTCCGCGCAGCAGGAGGATGCAGGGGCGATTTCCGCCCGCGCTAACGATCTCCAATTCTGCAGGCGCCTTTCGCGGAAGGTGCCCCTCCTGCCCCCGCGTGCACTGCGCGCCGCGGCGCCCTCTCGGTCTCTTTCTCGGGGCTGCGCCAACACGCCGCGAAACAGTTGAGGGGAGATGCTGCGCGCTGCTCCGCGAGGCACCGCCACACATTCTGGAGGCGCCGGAGTTGGGTCGCTGTTGCTCCGCTTCAGAAGAGAGTTCACGCAGTTGAGATATTAGGCTACAGTACTCTAACTACAGAATGGTTTTCTCATTGTTACTTGTACGAATCATTGGTTTATTGTTCTTTGTTGTTTAAGTAAATCGAGAACTTTTATTGATGGAAATTTTCTGGGATCCACAGTTGCTCCCGGAATTTCGTTGGTCGGCGCGACGTGACGTGCAGGTGCCAATTCGACGGTTTTATACGAGAAAGGGACCAAACGACTTCGAAGTGTTTAGAGAAAGCATGCATTCAAATTTCTTCTCTATAGACAATACCTTATGAAATGATTTCGATCTTTAATCATAGGCGGCAATAGTTGTCAAATGAGAGTTTGTCGCTTTTCTGCATTGTGAAGAAGAATTACGTCCAAGAAAGCCAAAAAACCTATATTCCGATTTAAGCGTAGTGGCAAATCAAGGTCACGAGCTGGAAGATGAGGCATTCTCATCCAACCAGGAGCTCTAAAACCAAAAATTTAAATCGTAACGAAGCACCCGATTGGATAACAATGTCATCCTCTACGTCCACGTGGTGACCTTGAAGTGCCACTGTGTTCAAATCGGAATATATAATCTCTTTTTTTATGATTTTGAGAATTGATCTCTTTCTGCACAACAGTGTTCCTTGTGATCTTGTAAGAAGGCCATCGCGGGCGCAGAACGGGCGCTGGCTCGTGCGCAGGCTCGTGCGCAGCCCCGCGACCGGAAGCGGATGCTTGGCTGCGTTCTGCGAAGGCGATTGCGCGCGGCGCGGCTCCTTTGGCGGCGTCAGCCCCTTCCGCCGGCGACCTCTCTTGGAATTCGCCCGCCCTCCCCGCGCCACGCCCCCTATTCACTGCGATTCTCGGCGCTGCACCCGGCCCACTGCGCCGCGCCTCGCGCCGCCTCGCTGATTGCAATTGCCGCACTCAACGTCAGTATTTAGATATTGAGTAGTGGTACGTTCAATTCAGACGATTAGGACGAGATAATAGTAAACCACCTTATGTGCATTTGACATTAGAGGCAATTGAATGTTCAATGAATGTGTTCAAAGATCGTGTAAACGTGGTGATCAATATTTATTGGTGTCATTTCTGTATATGTGTTACACCAGTAACTTAAGGAAAAACGGAAAATGTTAAAAGCATATCAATTTTGCTTATTGAGTGGCTTACCACTGGCCAGTAAGAAGTGCTTCAATCCTTTTTAATCGCGTGACATCACGAGCTCCTGGACACGCGCACAAAACACACAGCTTAAACTCCTTTGCGCAGCGGGATTTCCTCCAATCGGAGGTAGCACTGTGCTGTTTCCACCGGCTCCGAACTTGCAGCCGTCGCTCTCATCTCTCATATTTCGCGCCGCCTCGAGTTTCTGGACAGACGTAGGTCAAACATTTGCACCACTGATTCTGCCATTGAATTGTCATTGAACACATTTTATATTCCCTTGTCAAGAGAGTTCGAATTGTGCGAAATTGTGTGTCTCTCTGTGTGTGAGTGAAGTGATTCTCAAAACACAATCTGTCCAAAACCAATTCCTTGAAAATTTCCATAACGTGTTCCATTGTTATCATTTCTTTTCATTACTTAAATACCACCTGACGGCGCTATTTAATGACAGGATTTTAAAGGACGCCGGTTGAGCTACTCTGAATCTACGGACTCTTGCGCCGTCAAACAAACGCTGGCGGCGCGGGCTCTCGACCGCTGGACCGAGGGCGCTGCCCCACCCGCTCCCGGAAGCTGACAGTTGCCTGCGCTTCCGGCGAGCGCCCGCCCACGCGCGCCCGGAGGAAGAAGCCCTATCGGGAGAATAGGAAGGCGGCGCGCTCCCGGCTGCTGCCGCCGTGACGGGCGGCACGTTGCATCGCGTCGCCGGATGCCGCTCAGCTCGCTGCACTTGTGCACGCGCGCTCGGGAAACGTTTTATTTCGACGCGAACGTGTCTGTGATATGAGATTGGGGCGAGGCATGGTGCAGCGGTCGGAACGCTTCTCTTCCACCGCTCTTATCGGGGTTCAAACCCTGGTCGCTTCTTTCTGGAATTTGTGGTGGGCAAAGCGGGTTTGTGGCTGATTTTCTTGAGAGTTCTCCAGTTTTTTCTGCGTCTCATGTTCCGCAACAAGATTATTCATGTAACATCATAATCACTAATTTGTCAAATCGTTTGATTCCGGGTTTAGCCATAAAGCTAAGTCAATGGCATCATATGAAATAATACGGTCTTATGTTGAGCGTTTACATGGGAAACAGTCTTGATGTGGTCAGATTGTACGAGATCTAGATCTTAAAGCTCTAAGACTACCTGTGATAATGTCAGCAATAAGAGATCACATAAACGTCATTATGACCTCGAATCTGGCACATAAATTATCGTTCACCCATCTTTTTTAAGTCTGAGTAAGCCTAGCTAGACCGGAGGATGATTTCCTGTGTTTAACAATAAATTGAAGGACTCCGGACAATAACATGCTATGTCAACATGCGTAAGTTTTGAGAAAAAGGAAAGTAAAGGTTTAGACATTGCATTATATACATTGGGGTAATCAATTTATTAATTACATTGCCGTCGTGCGGCGAATCTTTAAAATGAAAACCCAACATCTAGATGAACTTTGAGGCGACGAAATACACTAATATCTTAATTTTAGCAGAAATATGGCATAGCTTGTTCTTACCCCAAGGTATTAAATTGTTCTTTAGATTCTTACCTTAATAATGTAATATACTTTTTCCTTAGACTCTTTTCGTGCTTTCCCATTCGCTTTCCCTTTCGCGCTCCCTCTCCCATTCCACCTGTTCCTCCCTACTCCGGACATCCCCCTGGCCGACTTTTGCCCTCGCGGCCGCTTGAGGCCCCTTCCCTCGCTGGTGGGAGGCTGCTCTCGCGAGGGAGGTAGTACCGTAAAGACCCGGAGCCGCCCGTGCGCGCACGCTGGGCATAAAATCACTATAAAACATTTCCCCGCCGCTCGCCGCCCGCGCCGGATGCTCAAACGAAAGCAATTTCGAAGGCAGCGGTGGCGCCGCCTTGCGGGGAGGCCTATAAATTACGAGCGCGGGTCTTGTAATTCGCGGCGGGCGGCGCGGGGCGCGCGGCGGTCGCGGGGCGGGGGAGCTCTGTTAGCGCAGCCATTTGCGGATGGTCCGCGAACACTCGGGCAGGTGTACTCGCATTTGCTGTGTGCAATACGTGGATTGGAGCAATCAAGGTACCAACAATTGACAGTCACTGAAACGATTGATTGATTGATTGATAATGATTCCGGGCGCGTCAACTACTGAGGTCATTAGTCCAATAAGTGCAGTGTATGCTTTTTTTCATCGGGAGGTGGCGGTGATCTTCACCCACTGGATGGAAAGATCCAGTGCTGACCTACCGTCGACTAGCGGAGTTTCCCTCTACCAGGTATCTCCCACCAGCAGTACACCGCCCCAGACGGGACAAGTTCTAAGTCCCCGACCGGTCTCCCGACATGTGGTAGTGTAGTGCATGTTAGTGTGTGTGTGTAAGCGCTGAGGATAGGACAAAAAAGAGGAAGAAAAGATCACGAGCGGTCCGTGGCCCGTTTGCTAGGGTACTGCTCCGGCGTTCGCCTGATGTTGATCGGACAAACCACGGAAAACTACCGATCAGAGCAGCCGGCCGCTAGAATTCTCCTCCATACAGCGACTGAACTATATCTGAAAAGAACACTATATCTGAAAAGATAGTGTCGAAAATCCTGCGGCCGTCGGGACTTGAACCTAGGACCTCCCGGTTAGAGGCACTGCACTAACATCAGTTGATGTACTGAGTCACCGCTCCCGGTCCCTGAAACAATAATTAATATATTAGTAGATGATATATTGGTCATTTTAAAATTTTTTGTCGCTCAACTGAAACCGGTCTTTGAAATTAGAATATCCATTCGATAACTCACCTTGGTCGAGGCAACGCCGCAAAATCAGCTAATACAAGTACCCAATCCGTGTACCGATAACATCGTTAGGAAAAGATACTGATACTGGTGTATTAGGTTAGGGAAGGGGGTGAGGGAGAGAGAAGAGATTGTTACCGGAATGTATCGCCGCTGGTGACGTTTGTACGAACCAGGTCATTGCGATAACGATGTGTAGAAGAAACGTAGCATGCACCGAATGCAATAGCACACATCATTGCTACGGTCGTCTCCTACTGGTCCACATCACCTTACGGCTTTCCTGGCACGTCTGTTCGTTTGTGTTCGTCTGCTTGAGCTTCCGTCTCGCCAATTCAACTGCATGTTTTCCCCGTCGTGTCGTTTGCTTACCATTCAACTTACTACCCATCATGACCGCCACATCACAAGCCCTATATCATCACAACAGCTCCATTTTTGCCATTTCACTATATTTTCAAATCAGTCTTTAGCTATTACAATAACGCCTACAATTTCCTATCTCCTCACTTAACATCATCATTTAATATCCTCTCACCACAACGATCCATCTTTGCCAACCTGCTAGTGTACCCGCTATTCTTGTTTAGTTGGTTCAAATTCGTCCGCGTAGAAAGAATAACTGCACTTCCGTGCAAACAGTCGTACTCTGGGATAGTGTGCAGGGATAAAGTGTTCCTTGTACTGCGGTAATATTGCAGGACAAAAGAGGAAAGCCATGAAAGAGAGACTTAGTAAACCCATTTCTTGGCATGAATAACCCTACGACTTCGAGATATCTTTTCCCGAAGTCAGAATACAGAATCAGTTCTAATAGTCTATTCGTGTTCACATAGCAAGGCGAGATGATGATTGTAGCTGTTCTCTCTTCTTGGAAGCCTATTTCTAGATTGCACTTGCTATTTATCATCGGTTGATCTATTTTTGAGCTGGCATAGTGCCATCATTACATAAGCGTGTTCAAAAAGGCGTATCATCTAAATGACGTGTCGTAAAAATAATGAGTAGAAATGAAGAATCATGTTGTTTTATTACGAGTATTATGAAACTTCTAATCAATTCATAAATGAATCATCTTCACAACCTGCTGTGTTTTCAGACAAAGAATGTCGTATGTATGAGTTTGCGTCTGCTTATGACGGGACCGTTTTTGCTGGATTCCGACCGAAGCCCTGTTAGTGAGCTTGGGGAGGATTAACTTTTCGGGGAATTTCACGGATCCGTACTTCGCACCAGCTGCCACCAGGGTCGCCTCTGTAACCTCCCCCACAGCACCGTAGCCTCCCCCTCCCAATCGCCCGTCCTTTCAACACACGCGCTGGCCTCCCGTTCATCTGCGGTCGATCAAACAGTCAGGTATTCAGGCGGCCGCCCCACCGGCCCTCCGCGCTTTTAATATCCGCCCGCGGCGGCTGCTCTGGGCGGCCGGAGACGAGGCGGAGCGCGGCAGAGACGGCAGGGACGCCAATGAGGAAGAGTGAGTGAAGTTTGTGGGCGGAGACTGTTCGTGACATCAGGGAAGGGGACAGGGTGAGGCGGGGACTGGTGAGGCGGGGACTGGTGAGGCGGGGACTGGTGAGGCGGGGACTGGTGAGGCGGGGACTGGTGAGGCGGGGACTGGTGAGGCGGGGACTGGTGAGGCGGGGACTGGTGAGGCGGGGACTGGTGAGGCGGGGACTGGTGAGGCGGGGACTGGTGAGGCGGGGACTGGTGAGGCGGGGACTGGTGAGGCGGGGACTGGTGAGGCAGGGACTGGTGAGGCTGGGACTGAGGTGAGGCGGGGACAGGGCCGGGACTGGTGAGGCGAGGGGAGGGGACTGGTAGGGCGGGGACTGGTGAGGCGGGGACTGGCGAGGCGGGGACTGGCGAGGCGGGGACTGGCGAGGCGGGGACGGGTGAGGCGGGAACGGGTGAGGCGGGGACGTGTGAGGCAGGGACGTGTGAGGAGGGGACGTGTGTGAGGCGGGCGTGTGAGGCGGGGACGTGTGAGGCGGGGACGTGTGAGGCGGGACAGGTGAGGCGGGGACAGGTGAGGCGGGGGTGAGGCAGGGACGTGTGAGGCGGGGACGTGTGAGGCGGGGACGGGTGAGGCGAGGACAGGTGAGGCAGGGACAGGTGAGGCAGGGGACAGGGTGAGGCGGGAGACGGGTGAGGCAGGGACGGGTGACGCAGGGGACGGGTGAGGCGGGGACGGGTGAGGCCGGGACGGGTGAGGCTTGGGTTCTCGAGGCGGGGGGATGGCGGGGGAATGCCGTTGAGGGGGTTGATGAAGCGGCAGACTGGCGTGGAGGAGGTTGGTGAGGCGGAGGACTGACGTAGCGTGAGCTGGTGAGGTGGGGACTGACGAGATGCTGGTTGGGGGAGGAAGCAATGACACAAGGCGGGAATAGGCGAGGAGGGAATTGACCAAGGAGGGAGTAGAAGGGATGGTTGTGGCGAAGTAGGAACATGGAAAGCCGGAGGACTGAGCGGTGGTCGGAGAAGTGTGGAGACGGGGGAAATGAACGCGTACGCCAGCAGGCGGGAGCGGGGAGGGAGGAAGCGGGAAGGGGGTGCTGCGAGGAAGAAAGGGCGATGCGGGGTTGCGCGGAAATTCGTTGGCGCCTCTCCACTTTAATTAGCGCCCCGCAGTGCGTCCACGGGGGCGGCGGCCGCCAGGTGCGCTAGTAAAAGCAGAGGAGGGGAGGGGGAGCGATGATGGCAGTGCAGTTAGGGCGACCGCCGTAAATGGAGGCGGCCATGTTAATGATGGGAGTGACGATGAAACACACGCGGATATTTTGGAAACTGTGGTGACTGCATTGTTGTGAAAACGATAATGTGAATGTAGCGAAATGGTTAAAATAATTATGAACTAATATCGGTGATGCAGGTAGTTAACAGTACTTCACTTTTATCGGTATGGGAGTAACATTATACTCCCATAGCAGATATATGAATTGTTGGCGTACGAAGTGGAGCAATAGTGATGTTTATCGTTCACGCGGATAGTAAAACTCTGGATGACTTATATTTCAGTGGAAGTAAAATTGCTGAAAGGTTTAAGAGAGAAGAAAACTGTCTGTTTTGTGTATGGTTAGCTTTCATTTTAGAGCTATTGTGCTTATGTAGAATTCACGTTGAAGATTAGTTGTAGCTAAAGATCAGTGATATAGTATTCACTTAACTGTCCTTTCTCACGATAATTCTACGCAGAGTTTCCGCCAAATTATTCGAACATGAACTCCGACTTTCCGTAAGTCGTTACTTTGAATTTGCAGTTAGTAGATAGATGTCCCTTTTTGGGGATGCAATAGTTGATTGATTGATTTTTTCGTGTTTCCGAGTGCTTCAACTTCTTTGGTTGTGTTAGTGTAGTGCTGTTTTTTTCTCGGGAGATGGCGGTGATCTTCCCCCGCTGGATGGCCAGATCCGGCGCCGACCTACCGTCGTCTGGGTCTGGGGTTGTCCTCTAACCACGACTCTTCCACCAGCAGGGCACCGCCCCAGCCGGGACAAGCTCTAAGCTCCCGACCGGTCTCCCGGAGTATGTGAAAGTGTAGTGCTTGTTAGTGTAAGTGTGTGTGCAAGGGGAGAGGATAGGACTAGGAAGAGGAAGGACAGATCGCGCGCGGTCAAATGGTCCGTTTGGTAGGGTACTGCACCGGCATTCGCCTGGTGTTGATCGGAGAAACCACGGAAAACTACCGATCAGAGCAGCCGGCCGCTAGAATTCTCCTCCAGACAACGACTGAATTTGACCTAGCTGAAAAGCTAGTGTCGAAAATCCTGCCGCCGTCAGGACTGGAACGTAGGGCCTCCCGGTCAGAGGCGCTGCAGTTACATCAGTTGATGCACTGAGCTACCGCTCCCGGTGGATGGATGCAGTAGTTTCCTCTATGTGTATGTGTTTGTGTATATGCATGTTCTTGTGTGTGTTCATGTGTGTGCATTGTACGTTTATTAAAGAATTATACGAATAACTGAACGAACGTAACTTAAATGCAGGAATTTTGCAGTGTCACCTGCATTTCCTAGAACACGTAGCAGCACTATTTGATAGGAGCGATAGTTTAGCCATTAAGTAGATTTGTTGTGCGATTGGGTAAAGTAGAAAACATTATACTTTCAGGGTTCTGATAAAGTGTGCGTATACACTGTATTCTCTACAGCAGTAAAGGCAACATAATGTACAAGAACGTCGGCCCCAGACACATTCTCGTGAACTTTAGGCCCGCGAGTCGCTGGCGCAAGCACGTGCGGAGGGAATTGGCCCGGGAAAGGGCGGGGAGTGGAAGGAGAGGGAGAGTGTGGGAGGGCGTGCGAAGTGCGTCCGCGGTGCGTGCGGAGCCGTTTCGCCAGCTCAGACGCGCAGTTCGACGCCCGTTCGCCGGCCGTGAGAAATGCCAGCGCTCGTTATTGCCCGAATCCTCTGCTGAATTATTTGTGTGCGGAGGGGCGCGACCGTCGTAACGGGCGAAACGGCGCTTATTTTGTGGCGCGAGTTATGATCTGACAACACTTCGCCCGCGACCCTCGCGAGCATCGGTGTGTCGTATCGGCGGCCGCATCTAAATGTCCCTCCCCCCACGAGATTCCTTTGCCAATGTACTGTTGACTGATTTTCACGGTGAAGAATTTTGATTGAAATTTCGAAGAACATTAAGATACCAAATCTAAATGCCCCCTCACGTGATTCTTTTGTCAATGTACTGTTGGCTGATTCTCACAGTGAAGAATTTTGATTGAAATTTCAAGCCTTGAACATTAAGTTGTATTAGTAGTGACTATAAATATTGGAAGAAAATGTGGATAATTCTCTATGTGAATGCCAAGTAGCATTTAAATGTGTGTGGTTGATCAGTTGGAAAATAAACTTTTTTACCTGGTAGGAAATAATGATTTAGGAAACTCGCTAATATTGAAAAAAAAAAAAGGTTTCCCCGAATTGCTTCAAATTACAAAAAACAAATGGATTCCTCTTAGTTGAATTATATCGTCCCTGGTGTAAACGGTTGTCAAAACACATAAAAATTAATAAAATATTCGCTAATTGCTGCAGTTTGCCGATTGTATTTTGTTATATCCGGTAAAAAGCTAATAATGAGTAGTGGTACTTAAATATAATAGTTTATGGATTTTCATCACTCTGTCGCCTGTCGAATTGGCAATTACGTCGCAAATATGCTCTGAACAGTAAAATATCATAGTTTGTCGAAGTTGCTTAATTGTAAGTTGCACTTATTTTAAAATAAAGTTTGATCTCAGTGATGAATCCTGAAGAAGACATTTGTCGGATCTTATTTTTTTAACATCAGGTACCATTAGCTTCTGAAATATGAACAGGCTTAGCATCGAGGATTATTTAGAGCTTTAGAGAAAAAGTAAGAATTTTGTAACTTACAAGACTTGTGTAGAGAATGTTCTATGAGAAATGTGATGTAGAGATATCGTTGAGTATCTGATTAGATGTACAATGAAAGAAACATGAACGATGTTCGATAAAAAAATGTACAATAAAGAAACGATGCATTTCTTTCCCACCCTGACTGAAAATGCAATGAATATTGATATTCTCTATTTTTAAAAATGTTCAACGAACAGAAGCTCCTATGTTTTTAGAATTTTTGTTTGTGTAGTGATACCGAAATCACCAAGACTTAATAGAAAATATCGAAATGTTAGTGGTCTCAGCCGTCCAATGCAAGCACAAAAAGGCGTAGTCACCCCATTCTACCTATTCACCGGAACCACGTACAATGTCAGACCGCGAGTTGACGATCGTTCTAGGGTGGAAGGTTCCATGTGAAGAGTCGCATTCAGAGCAGCGCCGCGCCGCGACGGGGTGACCTGTCATTTGTCCTCGGCCGCGTGAATCCGTCGCTGCACGCCGGCCCGGTGACCGGGGCAGCGCGAAGGGTCGAAGGGCGCTGTGTCGGGCCCTTTGCCCTTCGCCCGGCTCCCGCCCTCGCCCTCGATTAGAATTAATTAGCTCTTTCCGCGTGATGGGGGCCGGAAATTAGTTGGCGTCGATTAGGCGGCGGTGGCGGCTCGCCTTGGCTGTCGTCCGGACCCGGAGGGCCCGCCGCCCCCACCGCCCCCCCCCACTCGTCCCGCATGCTGTTGGCCCCGCCCGCCCGACGCCCACGCCACCCGTCATCCCGTCACTACTCGGCCCGCAGATTGCCACCGCAAGTCAGTCCCCAGAGACGGCACTGGATGTAGTGCTCTAAAAGCCACCGACTGTTGTTCTGAGTGATTGTCCATCACGAATTTCAGATTGTTATACATCACAATAATATTGGCTATTTTATGTTCAGATAATGATGTTAGGTACAGTTCCTGCAATAATTTGCAAACGCTTACAAAATGTCCTGAATGGTGCAGTCTTTGTTGGGAATTTTCCCCAGAGACGGCACTGGATGTAATTATGTAAAAGCGAGTGACTGTTGTTCTGGGTAAATGTCCATCACGAATTTTAGATTGTTATACTTTACAATAATATTGTCCATTTTGAGTTCAGACAATGATGTTAGGTACAGTTCCAGAAATAATTTGCAAACGCTAGAAAAATGTATACGAGTGACCTATAGTATCAAAAATGCTACTGAACAAAACCACTTAAATATTTTTCCGAATGATAGCACACGCCTTGATCAAAATAGAACAAATAAAACACTTTCGAACAACATCGTAATAAATTAAGTAGTTAAAAAACAATCTTTACGAATACTGCAATAATATACGTAGTATAGTGTACTCGGAATCACAGTACAAATGTTATTTTCACATCAAGAATATAAAAAAAATTACTGTTCCATATAATAATAGTGGTCGCCCTCTGCCTTGAAGCCTTGCTGTCGCATGATGTCAGCTGGGGCGTAAACAGTGACGCAGTATACGATGAGGCGGACTTACACAAATAGATATTTGCATTTTTCGGAGAAAATCGAACATACAACTCGCTTGCATTTTTTTCGTGTTTCTTGGTATCTAACAAAACCATAGGCGCCTCTCAAAAGGTCGAAGACTACATAGTTGTGATTCAATTTCTGCACCTTTTCGAAATTAGTAATATGAAAAATTGCTTTGAAAAGTTAGATGCAATATACACTTAATACATTTCGGAAATATCAGCAGAACATAAAGAAGAAATACCGGGAGGCTCAGTGCATCAAATGTCACTGCAGCGCCTCTGACCGGGAGGTCCTAGGTTCAAGTCCCGACGGCCGTAGGATTTTCGTCACTAGCTTTTCAGCTAGATCGAATTCAGTCGCAGTCTGGAGGAGAATTCTAGCGGCCGGCTGCTCTGATCGATAGTTTTCCGTACTTTCTACGATCAACACAAGGCGAGTGCCGGAGCAGTACCGTAGCAAACGGGCCACGAACCTCGCGCGATCTTTCCTTCGTCTTCCTTATCCTATCCTTCCCCTTACACACACACCTACACTAACATGCACTACACTACCACACATGCCTGGAGACCGGTCGGGGACTTGTCCCAGCTGGGGCGGTGCCTCGCTGGTGGGAGATACCTGGTTGGGGAAAAGACCGTTTGCCGACGGTACGTCGGCGCCAGATCACGACATCCAGCGGGGGTAGATCACCGCCACCACGCGAGCAAAAAATACGCACTACACTTACGAGACTGATGACCATAGTAGTTGACGCGCTCGGAATCACTAATAATCAACGAATTAAAGAAGACATGAAAGAACTCCTGTTCGTTGACCTTAGTCTTTTAGAGGAATGGATTACTACAGTCCAAAGAAACATCCGTCCTCGAGAATCTTCTGTAGATTTCCGACAGCAACTACAATGTGGAAGATGTCGGGCGGCCTCATAAGGGCGGTCCCGACGCTCCGCAATCTCCCCCTCGTGCGTTACACTGCGCCGTCTGACCGCAGCGGCCCTCGCATCTGATCCCCCGCAGAGGGCAGTCGTTTGCGGCGAGCCCTGCCACCCCGCCACCCCTCCCTCGCTGGCGGCGCCGCCACGCAGACGCCGCCACCGCTGTCTCTGACGTCCCCTTGCCGCCACCGTTTTACTCGTACAATGGTTCCCTCTGCCCTGCAGTCCGTGTCACCACGCAGCGCCTACCCCCACCGCCGCGTACACCGTCTCCGTCGTTCCTCATTGCCCTCCGTGATTGCCGGGCGCTCTCCGTCATTCCTCGTCGTTCGATGTCGTTTCCTGTCGTCCCCCGTCATTCCCATCGTTCCCCGTCGTCCTCAGTCGTTCCTCGTCGCCGTTCGTGATTGCATGTCATTCGCCGTCATTGTTTATTCATCCCCGTCTTTCCCCGTTGTCCCCGTCATTCTCCGTCGTTCCCCGTCGTTTTCCGTCGTCCTCAAACATGTTATGTCGTTCCCCGTCGACCTCCAAAAGTTCGTTCTCGTTCCTCGTCGTCCTTTGTCATTCAACGCCTTTCCCTATCGTCCTCCTTCGTTCCCTGTTGTTCCTCGTCGTTTTCCGTCGTTCGATGTCGTTCACCGTCGTCCTCCAGCGTTCGACGTCGTTCCTCGTCGTCCTGAGTCATTGGGAGTTGGTCCGTTGCCCTCAGACGTTCCATGGCTTTCCCTGCTTCCGTCCGTCATTGCAAGTCGTTCCTAATCATTCCCCGTCATATCGTGACCCTTAGTTTCTCGTCTCCCACCCTTCGTTTCTTCTGCGAACCTCGTCGTCCTCGTCGTTCTCGTCGTCCTTACGTCTCTCCCTATGCCGCTGTTTTTGAGGTTACTGCCGCCGCGTGCTCTGCTTCCGTTGTCTGCTGTCGCCGCCGTCGTAGCCCGCCACCGCCGCCACCGCCGCCTCCGCCGCCTCCGCCGCCTCCGCCGCCTCCGCCGCCTCCGCCGCCTCCGCCGCCTCCGCCGCCTCCGCCACCTCCGCCGCCTCCGCCACCTCCGCCGCCTCCGCCGCCTCCGCCGCCTCCGCCGCCTCCGCCGCCTCCGCCGCCTCCGCCGCCTCCGCCGCCTCCGCCGCCACCGCCTCCGCCTCCGCCGCCTCCGCCGCCGCCTCCGACGCCGCCCCCGCCGCCTCCCCCGCCTTCTCCTCCGCCGCCGCCGCCCGCCCCGCTGCGGCTCCTCAGAAGGGCGGCGGCGCGGCGCCTTCGCTTCGCCCTCTGTTTACTTCAACTTCGGTTAGCCTCCCGACGACTATTTCCGGCGGCGGGGAGGGGCGGAGCGGGGGCGGCGGGCGGAGGTTTATCGGGCGCGGAGGAAGCCCCCAGATACGGAGGGTGCTTAACGGAACGTGTCCCTCTTTAATCATCTCCGGCTCGTGTCTTTAAGTGCCGGCTCGGGCGGGTGGCTGCAGTGCGTACTGGCCGTGCTGCAAACGTTGGTATTCGGAGACATTGCACCTGGGTTTCGGGAATTGGAGGAGGAGCATTGCTTTCATATTCTGCTGGCAAGGGCTACAATTGAAAGAAAATAAATAAAATTTTAAAAATCGACTTCCATAATCCAAAACTCAATTCATGGTTATGTCACAAAACTTGCTTCTGAAGTGTTCCAGCCTTACCAACATTACCAACTTACCAACATTTTTGTACTCAAAATCCTGTGGGATGTAATTGTGTTACATAATAAATCATACATATATGTATATATTTTCAGAGTGACACTGCGGTCCGTGAGAATTATTACCATGAAAAGCAATTGTTACTTTGATATGCGACTGAACAAAATCAAACAAAATTGGCTTCCAAACGTAGCATGCTTACTGCTCAAGACACACAAATTAAGTACTTTCGTGCAATATTGCTATAAAATTTTAACAAAAACGGAGTTTACGAATACTGCAATAACATAATACAGTACATACGCTTTACATAGGAAGAAAATAAAAAAAATCACTGTTCTATAATGTAACAAGTAAATCTATGCTAAAAATAGTTAATTTAACTATATGTAACCGGCATCGATACCACGAAAAGGAATGTATGAATAGAAATTTTACAAGCTCTTCTCTAGGATTGTCGCAGTGTCCTTGCAAAGTATGGTAATAATTAGTGCAACACACGTGCGGAAAATAAATAATTTAAATAATATGTTGGTTCATGCACTACAGTCATTATTTTTTGCCTGTCCCTAAGAGCAGATTGGTTGCTAATATATTCCGCCAGAGGCCAGAAGCGGCGCAACAGAATTGTTACCTAATAAATTCGCTAGAGGCCAGTAGTAGGGCAGCGTATGATACACTTTTAATCTAATAGCAATGTAGTGTAAAATAAAATGAAAGAAAATTATAGAATTTTATTTAAATTTGAATCAATTACATTAAAAATATTAATCTTTAACATCGTGGTTTATGTAAAATTGATCTTTTTCCTCTTTCACAAGGATTGGATATGAAGAAAGTCCAGGCAAAGCCGGGTATTTTGTTGTAGTAGCAAATATTTCAAGGCGGGGAGGGATAATCATTGGAGCCTTGCTGACCAACAGTGGCTCTGACTTAAACAGTGACGCACTGAAGAAGGCTGTTCAGTAGGTAGACGCAGTATGAAAATAAACACAATAACACAATCACAGTCATCATTATAATTTTCCTGTCAAAATCGAAACTCTTTCTTTGGTTTTGGATTTTATCGAGCACTTTCGTATCTCATCAACCGTACACTTTCGTATCTCACCAACTCCTACTCATCCAGAGCCTCCATATTTTTTTTAAAATTTCTGGGTACGTTGCAAATTAGTAATATAGATTTCTATGCAATCCGAATGGCTTCTTGGTTCAATCAGACAGGTTTTCTTTCTTTCTAAAATATTATTGTTGTTATTGATTTATATTTTATGATTTTATTGTTATTGATATTTATGATATTGATATTTTATTTATATTATTGATTTGCCTACTCCACGCATGGGCGACAGTGGTAGCTAACCGGCAAAGTGGGAGGGTCGACGCAAAATGCCGAAGACATACGTACATTTTTGCCTAATCAGTTGTCATGTAAGACGAGATTATCCTCAACTGAACGAACTTAATTCACAGAACCTTCCTGCCGAGAGGAAATTGAGTAATTGAGCGAAATATTCAGAGTATGTGGGAATTACATGAATTCTTATGGTACTAAAATTTATTCAAAGAATTATTTTCAATTATGATAGTAAATATTGCAGGAATGATTGGTAACTGACTCTTTTTAAATAATTTCGTTTACAATTATCTCTCTTTTTTTTTCAAATTCAGAAAATTAATTTAATGATTTGGATTCCATTTGTTCATTTGTCTTTAAAATTAAAGTAATAGTCTTCCTCCAGTACAGCAAGGAGCTTGAAAGCAGGCAAGTATTATTTAATTAAATATAATTTAATTAAACAGCGCATACAATTTCTTTAAATCGATATAGCGAATATAGCGTACAACAGAGAATGTGCGGTTAAAGAAGAATGTCGAATTACAGCAAGGAATTATTTTCAGCTAGAAATTACAGCATAAAGAAAACAAGTACTGGCCACGTACCACGGACACGCTTCCACAGACAAGTAATGAAAGCATACTGACGCAAGTGATCGCTGACGATAGCGGATATGAAGGAGAATCTAACTACCCTTCTATGCATTGGAATAATAAAACTAATCGTGTAAGAGATATGTGTAGTTTAATTTAATGTGATACAAATTGTTAAAAATACGTATCTCATTTTAAAAAAATAGGATGAACTTGATAATCAGAGAGCCAACTAAAAAATTAATCCTTTAAAAGAAAACTGCCATACACCGCAGTGGAATATATGTAGTCACTGGAAAGCCGCATTCAGTTGTGTTCTTCTTGTATGTGTCCCTCGCCCCTCGTGCAGTTTGTGTGTGTGTGTGTGTATAGTATATATATATATATATATATATATATATATATATATATATATATATATATATATATAAGAGGTAAGGTATTATTAGGTGTGGATAGGTAATGTGTGTGTGTGGAAATTGTCACCAGATTTGCTGTGTGTGTGTGTCACCAGATTTTCTGTGTGTGTGTGTGTTGGAGTGAGAGGCGAGGGGGGCATGGCTGTCGACGGCGCGCGTCGCCCCCAGGCCGTAACGGCCAAGACGGCGCCGCCCTCAGAGACACTTGAGAAATGGAACGGCCCTCGTAAATACGGGAATTCGGGCGCCCCGAGGGGCGGCGGCGGCGGCGTGCAGGGAGGCGGTGCAGGCGTCGCGACGTGGAAGTGAATGGTCCCCGTGGCGGAGCGGGGACGTCGGTGCGGAGGCCCGCGGGGAGATGGCTGGAAGCGGCCGGCCGGCCGGGCTGGCGGGGCGGGCACGAAAACTCTGCCGGCGGAAGTGCGCGAGGGAGTGGCGGAGGCGGATGGAGGGCGAGGCGGAGGGCGAGGCGGAGGGCGAGGCGGAGGGCGAGGCGGAGGGCGAGGCGGAGGGCGAGACGGAGGGCGAGGCGGAGGGCAGGCAGAGGCGAGGCGGAGGAGCGAGGCGGAGGGGCGAGGCGGAGGGGGCGAGGCGGAGGAGGCGGGCGGAGGAGCGAAGGCGGAGGGAGCGAGGCGGAGGGCGAGGCGGAGGAGAGGCGGAGGGCGAGGCGGAGGGCGAGGCGGAGGCGAAGAGCGGAGGAGGCGGAGCAGGCGAGGCGGAGGGCGAGGCGGAGGGTGAGCGGAGGGCGGGCGGAGGGCGGGGCGGAGGCAGGCGGAGGGCGGGGCGGAGGGCGGGGCGGAGGGGTGGGGCGGAGGCGAGAAGCGGAGGGCGGGGAGAGGGAGCTGAGGCGGGCGAGGCCGAGGGACAGGCGGAGGCGAAGAGGCGGAGGGCAGGCGGAGGAGCGAAGCGGAGGAGCGGGCAGGGCGTGGCGGAGGGCGTGGCGGAGGGCGGGGCGGAAGGGCGGGGGCGGAGGGCGGGACGGAGGGCGGGAGCGGAGGCAGGCGGAGGCGAGGCGGAGGGCGAGGCGGAGGGCGAGCGGAGGGCAGGTGGAGGAGGGCGGGGCGGAGGGCGGGAGGGCGGAGGAGCGAGCGGAGGGCGAGGCGGAGGAGGCGGGCGGAGGGCGGGCGGAGGGCTGGAAGGCGGAGGAAGGGCGGAGGGCGGGGCGGAGGGCGGGGCGGAGGGCGGGGCGGAGGGCGGGGGCGGAGGGCGGGGCGGAGGGCGGGGCGGAGGGCGGGGCGGAGGGCGGGGCGGAGAGGCGGGGCGGAGGGCGGGGCTGGAGGGCGGGGCGGAGGAGCGGGGCCCGGAGGGCGGGGCGGAGGAAGCGGGAGCGGAGGGGCGGGCGGAGGAGGGCGAAGCGGAGTGCGTGCGCGGAGGGCGAGGCGGAGGGCGGGCGGAGGGCGGGGCGGAGGGCGGGGCGGAGGGCGGAGCGGAGGGCGGGGCGGGGGGGCGGTGCGGAGGAGTGAGGCGGAGGGCGGGGCGGTGGGCGGGGCGGAGGGCGGGGGCGTTGGAGGTGGAGGGCGGTGGAGTTGGAGTTCTGTTGAGAGGCTGGCGAAGGTGGGGGTGGGGACGGTGGCTGGGTGGGGACGGTGGCTGGGTGTGGGCGGTGGCGAGAAATTACGCGAGCGAGCGTCGTGGAATTCGGTGGGATGCTGCCGCCGCCTGCTGCGTCCGAGAAGGCGAGAGCGCCGCGGGGAGCGCTGCTGATGGCGTCGGCGGAGGTTTTGCAGGAAGACGGTGCGCCTGCACGCTTCAGGATGTGTGCGGTCCACGAGCTCCTTTAACTGGCGATCTACGAGCGCCGAGATAAATGTGTTTGTTCTAGAGTTTCCCAACCTCCAACCTTCTTACGTTGAGATATCAATAAAAAAATATTACAAATTACTGCGATCAATCTTTAAAAAAAATTACCTATTACCACATAATGTTAATCAATACGCATACCTATCACACGCATACTTGCATTAATAAATTTAAAAGTAATACTCAATCTTCGAAAATCTTGAAAAGATAAAAGAAGCAATGTTTCCTGACAGTCAATATGGAAGTTATGGCAGTTGGGTGAGTGGGAATTATCACGGCCTATCCGCAAACCGAACACTTCGGGTGCTGGACCACCCCTGAAGACCATAGTTTGGAGACCACTGTTTAATTGAGCAGAAGCATAATGCCAACATTGCAAGCAGCGGAGAGTGCTAACATCGCTGTATATATGCTTCAGCCTAATACATTAAACATTTCCTGGAAGTGTCATAAAATATATTCTAGAAATAGCGTATGTATGGCCAGGAATGCGACGGGCCACCCTCCAGGGTAGCGGAAGGCCGGTCTAGTAGCACGGGTGTCGTGATAGCCTGCAAGAGGCATGGGAAACCCCTGATAATCACGGGCTAGCAGGAAGATGTCAAGGATATAGTGATGGGGCATCGACAACGAAACATCGATATTGCCAAATATTGATGTTCAAAATTAAAATATGTTGATAATATGTCGACCAAAAACCATGGATGTTTTAAGGGTGGTTGGTTTTCTAAAATTAAATTCATCCGTAACAAAATTTAACTCGAAAGTATTCAGGCATGTTCATTTATAATTAATATGTAAATAAAAACAAAGTGAAGAAAAACAGCTCTTCATGTGCGAAATACGAGGAAAGACAAAGAAAATTCCTAGGGCATCAGGGTCATGTCTTGAAAACGTAAAAGAAACAATGTTTACTGACGTTCAATATGGGAGTTATGGCAGTTGGATGAGTGGAACAGGGACAACAGACTGCTCAATGAAGGTTGTACAAATCATGTTCGTTTAGTTCGAACACAACCAGACAGTTATTGTTTCCCATCAGAATTTTTACAAAATTGTGACTATGGGGATTTTTCAACCACAACCAAAACAGCGCAGACGTAAAAAAATGGAGCACAAAACATCGATGTTCAAGAAACATCGACTTCGGTGCATTAGTGTTTAAAATATCGATATTTTTAAAGAAACATCGAATATCGCAATTATCGCTTCAGCGACGGTATGCGGTGACTACCAGGATCACTTTTAACGCCACATGTTGAAACGTGGCTTGCGTTCACAAGGGGACAATTTAGCGTGTATCGTTTTTATGCTGGATCGCTCATGCTTCAGGGATGGGCAGCAAGTAATTCGGAATACGTTGCTTCGGGTTGTAATACATTGTAAATGTCGTACATGTAAATAAATTGTTATTCGCTCTAGTGTCTCTATACGAGTCATTTTCCTGGCGTAACAGAATGAATGAAAATTAATCATGTGTGGAAACGTTTTTTATTCGGTGATTCTTTCGCGTTCCTGACCTTAAATAGAAAGAAATGATCCATGAAAGTCATTAATAAACGAAATTTGAGTAAGAGTATCAATTAATAGTTATAATTACCTTCATTACTAGAAGTTTATTCAACTTATTAGAGGCAAACGTTCTTTTAAAGTAGATAATTTTTCCTTTATCACTTCCTTCAACTACTTTTGTCTCAGTTAAAATTAATTCTTCTCTTTAAGTAAAGCTTCTTTATGACATTTACTTAAAGATTTTCGTGGAAAATCGAGAGGAAACTTTCACGGTACAACAGAACAGTAGCTGTGATATAATAGAAAAGTAATTAGCGAAGAGGTTATAGAGAAGTAGAAGTGGGTGACGACGCAAGAAGGACAGAGCAGTGGTCTCTGGAGCTCTGGCAAGTGGCCTTTCTGTTAATGTGCCATCAGGTGATTGGAGGGCGGCTACGTTGTGTGAGGATCATATGTACAGAAGCAACTCGCATCCCTTAATAATAAATCAAAAGCACACCAGGCGTTGAATCCCGAAAATTCAGCTTCAAAAACTTCAAAGCATTGAAAGAAAAGGCTTTAGTGTCGTTTGATTGATATTAGTCTTTCAGATTTTCATATAAATCCCTAATTAAATACTCTAATTATTTTGGGCCGTCCCATCTCGCGGTGAAAATTTCGTTCACGCTCTCACAGCTCGAAAAAGGGCTGCCAGGACAAACTGGTCTCCTCACTAATACACACTTTCAATATTTAACGATTTCAATTACCGACCTCGCGGTTCTTTGACATGAGAACGGGTCGTTTTGCGAGGCGAGCGGCAGCGGGGGTGATGGCGCGAGCCATTTCCGTGGACGACGGTGTGAAGGGGTGGGGTGAAGTGGGGTGGGGGTGGGGGCGCTGTACATGCGGTTCACGCGCGCGGCCGCGGGGGGGGGGAGGCGAGGCGGGACTCATCGTAAGTCGTTTAATAAACCATGCGGCGCTGATGCGAAAGTTGTTTTAAACTCCAAAACTTTTATGTCGCGGCGGCGGCACCGGCAGCGGACACTGAATAAACCACGGCCGCCGGCTAACGAGTTGGACCAGCGAGTGGGGTGGTGGGTGGCGGAAGGAGATGGCGCAGGTGACACGTGACACGTGCATCTCGACTTGCACTTCTCATACATATGCGCGAGGTCCAACTTTTTTTCGTCTTTTTTTATCTGCCTGGTTCCGTCTCTGCAAAGAAAAATTGAGTTTTAGTGGCAAAGTACGGAATCAACCATAGTCGTCTGTTGAAGATGAATCTGGGTCATCTCGTCAAGCATTTTTGTGGTACATTATATTCTTTATGTCAGGAATACCTTTGAGAGTTTGCGTGATTTAGTTTTAAAGTAAAATCGGCGGTTGTGCAGTTTTCTTGTATGATAATAGTGAAGCTATAAAACATTATGCAGCAAAGATTCATGTAGCCACAAAGTTGTAAAATGGGGAAAGGATGTTTTAGGATTAGCATAGCAAGTGACGACTACTATTTTGTTCCTTTTTCCGTTCGAGTTGTTAAGCTCTAATAGAAAATCCCATACCGACAAGCTCTAATAGAAAATCCCATACGAAGCAACACGTTTTTGAACAATCATATGTTGTTTAATGAAGATGTGGAGTTTCCTCTCTATGTCTCTGAGGTTCTTCGCGTTAAAGGAATGGAAGAGAGAGAACAGAGAGAATGGAAGAGAGATGCGGAAATATTTCTTACAGTTTTAAAATTTAAAAATGAAACCATGCATAACAATTTACATGGATACTCGTTATGATTTTCTGACTTTTTGGCTTGCTTGTTCAACATTTGCATATCAGTCAGTCTTTGAATGTTCCTGACCATTTGTGTCCTTTCTCTCTGCAATTCCTTCTCTTCCTTCCATTTATCGTGTGTCACTCTTTTTCTTTCTTCCTGTAACTGCATTGAAGCCATGTCTTCTCTTTTCCTGCCCCCCCTCATCCTCCCCCGAAATCTCATTTCGCGTTGCCCCGTGCGGTTTCATAAAACTGGTGTCGCTGCTCTTGCTAAACAGCTTATGCGCTCCTAGGACTGGCCGCACTTCCGTTCACCCCGCGCTTCGTCCGTCCCAGAGAATTCTCTTGACCTCACCCGGACAAAGAAACCGGCCAAAAACATCGATATTTTCTACCAGAAACATCAACATGTTAACATTGATATTTTGCTTTCGATGTTTTCTGTACATCGATATTTTGTTGCAAAAACATCGATGGTGTTTTTATTTCTTAATTTTTTAAACGTTTTTTGAGGGGTTTAAGCTCGTTGTAGAGTTGCAGCAATCCATAGCAATATCGTTGTTTGGCATCATCCTCTTTATCACGCTACACATTTCGCCTGTGCAATTTGAAGAACTTTGGGAGCTGAATGTATGAATGTATGTTATCGCCAAGCGTGTCATTGCCTGCATCGACAGTGAAATACGAAATTGATAACGAAACACGGTGTTCTTTATTTTAAACTTTATTCTTTACATTCGATAATAATTTTTACATACTACTAACATGCTGGTAACTCAACAATAAAATATATCTCGTTTACGTGCTGTAATTAAAAATGGGCAGGAAAATAGCATATTTATTAGTCTATAATTAAAACCTCGATGTTTTAAACATCTCGTCGATGTCTTCATCGACATCGAAAACCCTTTGACGATGTATCGAAACATCGATGTATCGAAACATCGATGTATCGAAACATCGATGTATCGAAACATCGATGTATCGAAACATCGATGTATCGAAACATCAATGTATCGAAACATCGATGTATCGAAACATCGATGTATCAAAACATCGATGTATCGAAACATCGATGTATCGAAACATCGATGTATCGAAACATCGATATATCGAGGATTTGGTAAAATTTTCCATCACTAGACACGTGGCGCCGATTACCGCCGCGCGGCGCCCGGGAGTTCTGGTAAGGGGGCGGGGAGAGGTCACGTTTAGCGCTTAACGCTCGCAGCGGAAATCTAGGGTAATGACCTGCCCGTCAGATCAATATCGGATAGCTGCACCCCTCACATTAGTGTACTTCCCGCAATACACAAGTTCTTGAAAATGTCCCCTATGCGAAAGGAAGGAAAATTTGAATATTTTTATGACGTTGAAAATTGTGTATCTGTTATTACGAATGTAGAAAGCCTATTTTTTTCCTTATTGTACACTTATATTACACGCACACTACAGAGAATGAAGAACGTTCTAATGGAATGATTTTGAACACTTAGGGTGGCCACAAGTTTGTCTCAGTGTAATTCTTGAATAAGGTCAAATATTCAACCTGTGTACTTACCACATTTCCACAATATTAAAAATATTGAAACAATGCTTTATATATTAGCGTTTATAAATTTGAAAAGACCCTAAGCAGAATTATTTGGTCTTCATAATATCAAGGCAAGGAAAACTATGAAAGAGAATTGTAATGAAAATATTGACTTACGATATCCATCTCTGAATATCATTACCAGTACCACATTACACGCTATCTTCCCAAACTATGTGTATTTGTGTGTAACTTCAGAATTGTGCTACGAGGCTGTCAGTGTGCGTGTGCACGTGTATGTGCGCATGCGTATAACACGTGCGTGCGTGTGTGTGTGTGTGTGTGTGTATGTGTATATATAACCGCGATCTCCCTTGTGGCTTGTTGTGTGGTGCCCCGCTCTGAGCCTGTTCTTTTGTTGCTTGCAGGTGAGTGTGGCGCTGGCTGCAGGGGGTCTGGCGCTGCTGGAGGGGGGTCGCTGTGCGACGCTTCTGCGGCTGTCAGCAACGGGTGATCACCATCATGGCCAGTGCACTTTGAACGTACCTTAGTACACTCTAGTTGTTGTTGTTTACTAATACCCAGGATATGGAACGATATAATAATATGGAGTTTCATTTCATAGGATCCACCATGAAATTCATTCACAAACTATCTTTCTAACACTATATGAAATGAATATATTTGCGGAGAATACAAAGCTAAACTTTTGAAGAGTTGTGGCATATCTTAGATTAATTAAACAGAAAGAATCCGAGCAGCGCGCGACCGTACGAGTCGAGAAGAACGACAGAGTGCCTGCAAATCGCTTCGGGGAAACCCAATAATTCGTGGGTGTTTCCACCCCAATGCAGCTCCAGATGCGCAAAGCAACGGCAAACAAAACACTTTTAGGGGGGGGGGCGGTCAAGCACTGCAGCTGTTGGGCCTCTCCGTGGCAGTGTCACGCAAAGGTGCCATGGCAGTGGCGGGTTTGGCTGGTTTAAGCCAGGCTGGTTTCATCCATTAACCAAAGATTAACAAAGGTTAACCAAGGATTAACCATAAGTTTAAAAAACCTTTCATGTTTATTAAATAAATATTTGTTCTTTGAAACCAAAAACGCATGAAGTATTAGGCGTTGCATGCGAAAGTTTCGTCGAATTTTCTGAGTTTGAAGAAGGAAAATCCAATACCTTTGATGGTTACAAGAAGGATCGCGATGGTCGTCAAGATGCGTATTTAGGCAGGCTTGACCGAGAGAGGTGGCTCAGTGCATCAACTCATGTCACTGCATTTCCTCTGATCGGGAGGTCCTAGGTATCGAGTCTCAACAGTCGCAAACTTTTCGACCCTAGCTTGTTAGTTAGGTCGAATTCAGTCGCTGTCTGGAGGAGAATTCTAGCGGCCGGCTGCAGTGATCGGTAGTTTTCCTTGGTTTCTCTGATCAACACCAGGCAAATGCAGGAGCGGTACCCTAACAAACGGGCCACGGTCCACGGTCTGCGCGCAATCTTGCCTTCCTCTTCCTTGTCCTATCCTCTCCCCTTACCTACACTTACGTTAACATGCACTACATTAGCTCACGTGCCGGGAGACCGGTCAGGGGCTTTTCCCGGCTGAGGCTGTGCCCCGCTGGAGAGATACCTGCTTGTGCAAAACCCCGCTAGTCGACAGTAGGTCGGAGAAGGATCTCGCCATCCAGCGGGGGAAGATCATCGCCACCTCCCGATGAAAATACATGCACCACACTTACTGGAATAATAACTTCGTTAGTTGACGTGCAACAAAACAATAAAACAAAATAAAGTAAAATATAGTAGTAAAAATTGTAGGTATGTAAACAAAAACTACGTTCGCTTGCTTTTTTAAAAATAGTTTTCTTCTAGCCATGGGAAGTGGCACAGACTGGCGATGGCGATGACTGTGACGGCGAGAGCAATTGCGGTGACGAGGCTAGGGGGTGAAGGTTCAATGTACGGAAGTGGGTCAGATACAGAGATGGTAGGGGGAATGGCAGAGACTGCGGGATGGCGGGTGCAGTGGTACTGGGGGTAATAGAGACGGGAAAATGCAAGGAAGATGGGTAGGGACGGTCGAAAAGAATAAGAAAGGGCATGGAGTTCAGAGAGCTTCAGAAGTTTTAAAAAGCTTAACTTGGGGATAAATTGCGTTGAGCTGTTTTTGAGCGGAAAATGTTTTTTGCGATTGAGAAAAAGGAGAGATCAGATCGAAAATATTCCTGTGGGGAGAGGTTTTACAAAAGGTGGAGAGATATTAAGAATTTGGCATCACGAACTAAGGAGGAATTATATTAAAATCAAAATATTGAATATACTCATCAAGAAGTTACATTTTCTGTGTAACATATATTTATTTCCAATAAATTAAAAAAATACATTAGAAAGCTTTGCAATGCGACCCCCCCCAAAGCGGGTGCTTAATGTAAAAGTGCATTGTTCAGGATTTTTAGTGCGGAATCTTAATTCTGGAGTCTAATATTTGATAAAGTGATCCATCGTAGGTACAGCATCTGAGAGCCCCTTGACTAGAAAAATTGTCGAAGTTAATCAAATGTATACGATGATTGCGTTACTGTAAAGTGTCACATGTTCTAACTCTTTCCCCTCCAACAACCAAATTGACGATGTTCTGCTCACATAATATTATTGTGATATCGAATCGGATGGAACAATATTGCCCCGCGTGATGACTTAAAGCATAAAATGTTAATAAAATCTGACCCTTGCCTCCTACATCTGACAATTAAGCATCGCCTGTTCAAGTTCAACTTGCCATATGTAAATCGGTCTCCATATATTGTCTTTCTCTCTCATTCTAATCTCTTCCTCTCCATTATCCTTTCTTATTCTTTATTTAGCTTCAACGCGCATTTGCTTGAGAAGCGACGCGTGGGAGTCCCACGTGACCTCGCGACCACATTGTCGCTGCAGACGGCTCCTCCGCCCAGTGGGCTGTCTGGGACGAGGGAGGAGGGAAGGGTGTCGTCCGTAAAGGAAGTGGCGCGCGCCGCTTTTGGCCTTCGCCGGTGGCGGTCGCGCAGCCTCCGTATAAGGCGCCGCGCCGCCACTGCCCCCGCCTCCGCCACCTCCACCTCCTCTTTCTTCACCGCCTCCTCGTCCTCCCCTCCTCCCTCCTGCCTCCCCCTCGTCCACCGCCTCCTACTCAGCCTCCGGCTCTGCCTCCCCTTTCTCCTCCACCCCGCCTCCGCCTCCTCCGCCGCCCCCTCCGTCTCCGCCTTGCCTCCTCCGCCACCGCCTCCTCCACCTCTGCCTCCTCTTTCTCCTCCGCCACCGCCTCCTCTCCCTGCCACCCCCTCGTCCACCCCCTCCTACTCCTCCGCTGCCCCCCTCTGCCTCCTCCGCCGCCCCCTCCGTCTCCGGCGCTGCCGTCTCCCCTCGCCTCCGCCTCTGCCTCCTCCCTCTCCCTGCCTCCTCCTCCGCCACGCCTCCCCCTCCGTCAGCGCCTCCTCCACCTCTGCCTCCTCTTTCTCCTCCGCCACCGCCTCCTCCGCCTTCTCCGCCTCTTCCACCGCCTCCGCTACCCCCTTCCGCCTCCGCCACCGCCTCCTCCTCCGGCTCTTTATCCGCCTCCTCCTCCTCTTCCTCGTCCGTCTCTGCCGCTGCCTCCTTTTCCTCCTCTGCCACCCCGCCTCCACCTCCTCCGCTGCTCCCTTCCGCCTCCTCTTCCGCCTCCGCCGCTTTCTTCTCTCCCTCCGCCTCTTCCCCGTCCGGCTCCTTCGCCTACATCTCCGCCCCTGCCCCCACCCCTTCCACCATGGTTTTCTTTTTTCGAACTTCTATAAAACATGGATGTTTTGAAAACGGACATTGATGTCGCATCCTAAGTTCTAAAAGTGTGGAGCATCGCCAGAGACCTTATCTCTCTGCGAAACGCATTCTTCTCCAGCCTTGAGCGCCAACACCTCGAAGCGTCCGAAATTAGACTACTAATTGTATGTTAGAATAAATGTTAACCAGAGATTTATGCACGTAAATAATATTCATTAAGAAGGAAGTTTGGAAGTGTACTTTTCTTTCATTCTAGTTACATAATAAATACACTCATATTATGCGAACATTCTCCAGTTGGAATGACAAGAAAAATAGGGACTAAAACGACTCAAACGCAAGTTACCTAATGATTGCGAAAAAAAGGTGAACCATTTCTATGTGAATCATCGACCACGCCCTTTAGTTTGGTTTGGCGTCAATGAGTGTCAAAAAAGTCGCTCACATGACTGAACAGACAATAGTGTTCTTTTCTCCACCATCTCCTCCGCCACCGACGCACATTGGTTGAAGATCCGGAAAAGCTGGCCAAAAATGAAAACTTTTTCCAAATTTAATGAAACCATGTATACAATAGTTTTTGGGCACGCTGATTACGATTCCAATGTCAATATTGAAAATGAACAAAATGGCGGATTAAAAAATTTAAAGAACGTCTAAAGATGTTCCAATTTTCATGAAAATTTGTAAACAGGGTTTTAGGGGTTCGGTGATTTTGATTCCGATGTATATATTGCAAAAAACCATATAGCGAATCCAACATGACGGATTAGAAATTAAAAATGTTCTAAAAATATTTCAATCATTAGAATCATTAGGCTGCATGGAATGTAGATTAGTAGCTAATAACAGCTTTTCTTTGACATCTCAATTGTTAAATAGTACAGAATGAAGTTTTTACAAAGTTCGTTGTGGAACTCTGTAGAACTAATAACTATTTTCCACGAAAAAAACAACAAAAAAACAAATTAATTGTATCATTTGTTTTCAACGTTCATTATTAAGTAATTTTAACATGTTTTAAAGTGTTTGTAATACGTGTAAACATGTATCATCCATTTTGAATGATGAAAATTTCTCAAAGCCGAAAACTTTTACATGTGTTCAACTTAACGGCTGATTTATGATCTGTTTGTCGTGTAATAACTGCTCGCTCAACGGCCACGTTTCCAATGATGTAGAGCGTGACTATGACGCCTCGGACCTTTTCTAACCGTGGAATTACACTCTGGGAACCAGTCTACGGAACTGCGTACTTCAAATTCCCTAAATAATAACTTTTTTCGACTTTTGGCATCTTTTCGGGATCTTGTCCCAATGTGCAACGTCTGTGCCTCCGGGAGAGATGGCTCAGGGCATCAACGAATGTCACTGTAGTCCCTCTGACTGGGTGGTCCTAGGTTCGAGTCCCGACGGTGGCAGGATTTTCGACACCAGCTTGTCAACTAGGTCGAATTCAGTCGTTGTCTAGAGGAAAATTCTAGAGGCCGGCTGCTCTGATCGCAGTTTTCCGTGGTTTCTCCGATCAACACCATGCGAATGCAGGAGTAGTACCCTAACAAACGGGCCACGGGGCGATCTTTCCTCCGTCTTCGTTGTCATATCCTCACCCCTTACTTACACCCACTTACACTAACATGCACTACACTACCACACATGCCCGGAGACCGATTGGGAGCTTAGAGCTTGTTCCGATTGGGTCAGTTCCCCGCTGGTGGGAGATATCTGGTTGGGGAAAACCCCGCTAGCCAACGGTAGGTCGGTGGCGGATGTCGCCATTCAGCAGGAGATCGCTGCCAGCGCTCGCGATGAAAACATGCACTACATTTACGGGATTAATGACCTCGGTAGTTGACATGCCCCAGACACAACTAACAACGAACCAACCAACCAACCAAAATTACTAACAACCAACCAACCAACCACCGCACCGTGGCACCACTGGCACGGCCGCCGCGCCGTCGAGTCGGCGCAACCGTTGCCATCGCACCGCGTCTGCTACTTCTACTCCCTGGGCCTGCCAAACTTCAACATTTGGCCCCGTTTCCATTGGCAACGAGCAAACAACCCCTATGAGTTAGCGCTTTGTTTGCTCTCGAACGCGATCTTAGACAACATTCTAGGATTCGGGACGAAACTAGAAAAAGAACCCAATGGAATCGTCATAGATTGTACGACGAAAAATAAAAGCTGTGTCTGTGAAAGCTGTGTCTCGATAACCTTAAATCGGTGGCATCTTTTTGTGGAATACGTATCTCCAAGAGAAGTGTTTGTGTAGAGTGAAGTATGTAAAGACTATGGTATTATTTGATAATGCCAGTGTACTGCTTGTGTTTAATAAGCAACATAATGACTACTATAAAACATAGGGATAAATCAAGGAAACTTGCGATTGTGTGTTACGTTTCAGTAAGAAATATTATAGCCTTTTTATTACTTTGAAACTCAGTTCTCGCCGGCCAAGGGCGCGCGAGGGCAAATGTAAAAGTAATTCAAAGTCTGCCGTGGAGAGTTTCGAGGGGAGATGAAAATGGAGATGAAGCTCTTTCAACTGACTGCTTCACTTCCTCCTTCGCTGCTGCAGAGGGAATGAAATTCCCTTTGTCCTTAATTCTCTTACACAAACATTATCTTGGCATTTCCTTTCTTTTTAGGCCTTCTGTGTTCCCTGGAATTGGATCTCTTTGAATGTCTTAGACATTCTTCGCATACTTTCGTAAGTGTTGGGCGCATATCCTTTGTTTGATCACTTGCGAGCGCACTTTATAAACGCAAGTGGCCCAACGTGTCACCACCATTTGTCGCAACACAGAAAACGAATTGGGTAGAGCGACGCACACCAAAAGGAGAAAATGCAAAAAACAAAAATGAGTGCTCATAAATATTATAGATCTTTTAATAAAGTATTGATATGAAAGTGTTCAATTGAATAGATGTCTCACAGAAAGACATTTTGATTATATATATATATATATATATATATATATATATATATATATATATATATATATATATATAGCGTATCAGCCTTTTAGCGTATCAGCAGCGTATAAACTGGTTAACAGAATGTTTCGGTACTTTGCTTTTCTTCTAGTTTCTCGGTTTGTAAATTTAAGTTATAGTAAATACCTTTAAGAATACAGGAAAATAAAAATGTTATTACTGCATTGTTTACAAACGCTGTGTCATTTTAATGTACATTTTGTGAACACAAGTCAATTAAAATAGTTTTAATGCCTTCATAATTACTTATCCACTAAAATTAAAAAAAACTGGTGTTAAAAACTAGTTCAATATGAAAAAGTTAATCACAAATTTGAACATTGTAATGTTTATTTTGTGGTTATTATACTAAAATCTCTTTTCTGTTCATTTCAAGGGAAAAAATTAATAATGAAATTCCAAGGTTTCGAAATATCAAAAGTAAGAATTTCTTTAGCAGGGCTTCACGTTGTACTGGGAGAGGTTCTTTCCCTTGCATTTCTGTTTGTAGGCCACCCAGGCATCCAGTCCTTGCTTCGCTGCAATGAGACGGGCGCATTTCGAGTCGTCGGCGATGTTGTCGTCTAACAGAGCTGGAAAATTCGAGAAGTAAATTATTCAAGTTTTGATGAAAGTGAAGTGGAAAGCCAAGAATTTCTCTTTACCAGTTTCAACATCAATACTTTGTTTTGACTCGAAAGTGGCTTATCCTTTACTCTTAGTCTCGCTGCTTGTTAAGGATTTAAAGGATGTCAGTTGTTTGTTATTAACAAGTTTTCGACAGTTGTATTAATGCGACGTGCGATTCTAAATGCTTACATTTACAGCTGATGTTGCATCCTTTACCTCGACCTTTCTCACTGCACCAATAACGGTTGTTAATCTGTAACAGTAGATGGAGTATTTAATTGGCTCAAATATAATTTTAAACGTTTTGCGAGTTTCGTCGATCACACTATATGAATAGCATGTATTTCAGTATTTTAGGAAACATATGTAATTTTTACCTGAAAAAGTCCATAATCGACGCTTCTATCTGTGTTATGGCGGTTGATCGCTCGAGTATTGCCCGAACTTTCTCCCATCGCAATGCACACCCCTGAAAATAAGATATTCGTCAAAAATCAGCTTGATATCGCAATGAATTTGCTCTTTTTAAGAGGTAGCGTATTTTTAGTATTATATTTCACCACTGTCATATTCCAGAAGAATCGTATCGGATCGATAACTTTAACTCGCATGTATTGTGTATGTTTAGCATGTTGCCTAAAGCCTCGTTAGGCTAATGGGTTGCAGCTCAGTTAACTGATAAGAATCCGTGAAATTTTCCTGTACTATTAAATCAAATTGTACGGTATATGAAAGAGCTCAACAGCGAATAAACATATTAATTCACATTGTTCAAAGAATTGTCATCCCGTCGAGGAAGTAAACGCTGGTCTGCTGGTTTAGTTGCTCTTATCATTGAGCTACTGAGACGACCGAGTGTTTCAACTGTTTCTTAGGGCTAATTCGTGGTCCTCTGTATGATATTTAGTTGTCTCCAACCTGTACCATTTAGGAGAAGCAACTCTATTCTTCAAACTATTTAAATTATTAAAATATATTTGTTACACAGTATCAATGCCGTATAATAGAAAACATTTACCGCGCGGAACATATTTCTGACGTAATTGGTGACAGGGTGGTAACCAATGAATAAAAATAATTTATTTTCAAGCGCTTGTTGTATGTTCTTGCACAGAGACTGAAGGAACTTCCTTTGTAACCACGTATTTGAAATTAATAGCATAGGATGCTTCAATAAGAATGCTTGCGACTCTTACACCCAATAAACCATGCACCTACGTAGGTCAACAAATTATCATTTGAATTTTGAAAGTTGCCCATTAAAAATGACGTGTGTTGAGTTAATTCACGAAACTGTGTCTCTTTATCGGAACAGCAGATGACTTGCTTGTTTCATTCAGAAGTTATTGCTCAAAAGATATGTTATTTGGGCAGAGATATAACAAATTAACTTCATCAAAAATTGACGATTTTAGAATATGGTGGCCACACATATTTGAGAATTTTAGTGTTTTAGTGTTGAAGATACAATTATCTGAGAATGATGACTCTTGTCAATTTAGTAATGGGTGGATTAAGGAACAGTTATTTTTAGTATCGACGAGTAGTTTCCAAGAAGACGATCCCAAATATACCGCACGAAAACCTGAGGAATACGCCAAAGGGCGCGTATCTCTCTTGGTAGATTTATTTGAAAGGATGTTAGCTGAAAGTTAGTTGCGAAATTAGTTTGTAGTTAGTTAAGTCTTCCCCCACCCTCGTCTGTCGCAAAAGCCGATTACGCGCTGCAGCTCGCGCGCATTGCGCACCCGAGCCGTTGCGAGCACTCACAGGTGGGCAGGTCCTTGCGCTGGAAGCCGTTCCGCAGCAGCTGCGCGGCCACCTGGCACTTGCTCCACTTGACGCCCTCCGCGCCGCCCGCCGCCAGGAGCGCCACCATCGCCGCCGCCGCCACCGCGCCCAGCACCGTCAGCTTCTGCGGCAGCGTAATCGTGCGACATCGATGTTACCGGTCATCGATGTTACCGGTCATCGATGTTACCGGTCATCGATGTTACCGGTCATCGATGTTACCGGTCATCGATGTTACCGATCATCGATGTTACAGGTCATCGATGTTACCGATCATCGATGTTCAAAATTACATCATCGATGTTAATAATATATTGACGAAAAACAATCGATGTTTTTAAACAACTATTTGTTAAAGTAACACCGCCTAAACATACAAGGCCTGCGCACTGCTATTTTTCTAAGCCAATATGGCGGCTAGAGAAGGCTGACTAGTTCCAGTTGAGGCGTTCCTGTTGAGTGCGTTGAGTAGTACGTGTAGCTTTGTGGTTATGTAGATGTGGTCTGTTGTTGAAATATGGAGAATCACCGTAAATAAAGGCAGTCCCAGGTAAGGGAATTATGGTTAAAAAGAAATGTATTAGTTGCCAAGGTCAGTGTTTACTTTCAGTTTTGTGAATTTAATTTGCGAACGTGGGAACTAGTGAAGAATTCAGAGTTCAATTGTGGTAATGGACTAAAAATCAGTCTTTCTGTAAAACATTCACGACTGTCTCGTGAAGCTATGCCTTCTTTGTTGCCTAATTGGCCTGCTGACTTGAATCGCCCAAGCATTTCCTACAGAGAGAGTCTTCAAGAAAAGAAATTGAGTTTAGTAAACGAGTATAAGCTTGCTGCTATTGAAAAAAGTGCAAAAGAAAACATTGTAAGATTAAATGAAATATCTTTCAGTACTTTTGATGAACTAAGAAGCAAACTGGAGTTGCTTATTTTGGACAATTATTGGTCGATTATTAATAACGAAGACAGTATTCTTTTTCAACTTATTGATTGTAATTCTGTCCCTAAAATTATCAATTCATTTGTGGTGGATGAGGAAGTGAACCTCAGTGTTAATTATTGTAAAAAAGGTATTGAAACTTGGAGGCACTACTATATCAGATAGTATATATAATACAAATAAAATTAGTGATGTTTTAGAAAGAGTTAGGTTAAAATTATGTTTTAATACAAGTAGTGGTAACAGTCCTTATCATGATTTTTCTTTAATTTAGACATCTACTTCAAATCGATACCACAAATACACAATTTGGAAAACCTGATGCTTTTACGCTGAACAAATAAAACGTTTTGCCAAGGAGAAGTGCATATCAGTACAGTTCATATTTTTTATATTGTCTTGTAGACTATTAATCATATAGCCATATTCTTATAAATATTTCAAACATTTAGGGTGCATAGTATTTCCTCATCCTTGTGCAATTATGATAGTGTATTTATGTGGTTTAGAATCTTAACTGGAACTCAGTGAAAACAATTTTTCAAGTATACAACAAACAAATACATAAACTCCGTGATAGTGATAAATTAGTGACTCTCATGATGGATGAGATACATTTAAAATTAGGACTTGCAAAATATTTTGAAAAGAAAAGTATATTGGGACTAGAACATATAAGATTTCATGTACTGTGTGTTGTGATAACAGTATTAATAGAAAGTGTATGTAGCTTGTTTCGCCTGCAAAGGAACTTATATTTATGTGTAATCTTCCACCTGAAGAAAGTAGATTTTTCTTTATTTGATAGCGTAATTAATAATATATTTTCTTCTGGTAATAACAATTTTATTTCACATTTCCATTTATGTCCGTATGTATTTATTTCCGTATGTCTCGGTGGTATTGGTTAAAGCTAGTAAAGTAATCCTTAATATTAAATTCGTGCGTAACGAACTTTAATTTGACAGTGGCCATACTTATTAATTTATCATCAAGATTTAACTGGAAACAAAGTAAAAATTAATAACAACAATGCACAAGGATATTCCTGAGCGCCCTAATGTTTCATATCTTAGCTGTTACAAAATTGTGATTATAGAAATTTTTCGATCTCAATAAAAAGGTAATCGAAAACGTAAAAACATTAAGAACAAAATATTGATGATATAAAACATCCGCTTTAATACTATATCAATGTTTAAAACATCAGTACTATTTCTACAAAAACATCGATGTTTTGAAAACATCAACATCGATGTCGCATCCCTAGCTTCAGCCGCAGCGTTCGCAGAAACGGTCTGCACAATGCTACTTGGACTGATTTGCACGCTTCCTGTGCGCGCATGCGAACAGCCTAGAAAATGCCGTGCGTGTTTGCTAAAAAGCCTAAAATTTTCAAAAGAAGTGTGTAAATCGGGTCAGTTCGCATGAGACATCTGTGCAGGCGACAAACCTAAGGGAAAATCGTTTACTATGTGAGACATTCAGTATATGAACTTTCTATCAATATCTACGAAAACATTCGAACTGAAAAATATCGAGTAAATGTTGTGAAGTCAAGTAAAAATACCATTAAAGCATATAATGTTTAAAACATACCATTGCGCGCCTATTTGAAGTTCCCGTGCTGGTTACTTCACCAAAACCGTCAAGAGACTTGTCGCATTGCTTGTCTACCGATTATTTATATCTAATGCGAACTAATTTGGCCGATCACGTGTTACCGATTGGGCAGCCGATGGCGCAGGTGTGGCTTCCTGTCGCGTGAATCGATGAGCCCCTAGAGCCCTTCGCTTTCCTGCTGTTCGCATTGGAATAACCCGCAGGGGCCCGGAAGCTCCCGGAGCCAAGCCCCTGCCCCCGCCGGACGTGGCGGTCGCCATCGGAAAGGGCCCGTCGCGCGCCCGTCGCATGCACCGGGGTTTTTCCGGCCACCGGTGTTTTCCGCACGAGTTTTCCCCGCCGGTGTTTTCTTTGTGAGGTGATAAAAATGGAATTACGTCTATTGAGAGGCCGTTCTATGAAAACCTCTCGGAGGAATGGGAGTATTAAAGAAAAATGGATGGGTGAAGTCTCTCACTTTCTCTCTCTTTCTCACTCTTTCCCTCCCTCACTTTCTCTTTCTTTGTCACTCTCTCTTCCTCACTCTTTTCCTCACTCTCTTCCTCACTCTCTCTTTCTCTCTCTCTCTCTTTCTCACTCTCTCTCTCTCTTTCTCACTCTCTCTCTCTCTTTCTCACTCTCTCTCTCTCTTTCTCACTCTCTCTCTCTTTCTCACTCTCTCTCTCTTTCTCACTCTCTCTCTCTCTTTCTCACTCTCTCTCTTTCTCACTCTCTCTCTCTTTCTCACTCTCTCTCTCTTTCTCACTCTATCTTTCTCACTCTCTCTCTCTCTCTCTTTCTCACTGTCTCTCTTTCTCACTCTCTGTTTCTCTCCCTGTGTTTCTCACACTCTTTTTCTTTCTTTCTCTTTCTTCCTTTTCCCCTCTCCCTTTCTTTCTGTCTTTATTTTCATCTCTCTCTACGCGTAGTAGCCGCGTAGAAACCAGTAATCAGCAACGCGTGATGACCTGTGAGTTTGCGGACCGATGTGGCACGTGCGATAATCAAACCTTCCCTTTAATTAGACTATTAGACGTTAAACACTTACTGAAAGTGACGTTAGTATACTGTTTTTGTAAACTATTTTTATTGAATTAACATTTAGATGCTGCCCAAATATTTTAGCTATCACAACCAAGAACATTAAATCCCTTGACACAAACGAATCAATAGACGGTCCGCAATTTCATGTTTCATGTTGAGGAGAGGTCTCTTTACGAAGTTCCGAGTTAAGTAAATTTGCCTGTGAATATCGCCGATGTTTAACAACGCCATGTCAAACACTCGCGTAAACCCACTGATGCTGATTTACGACTTCAAGACCTCAAAGACCTGCTGCTCTCCTCCGCCGATGCGGCGTCAGGCAGCTAAGCTAAGCAAGCGATTAGCTCTGCCTTTGCCACCGCTACAAACACTGTCGCCTCCTCCCTAACTTTCGCTATCGCCTACGCCCTTGCCCTGTCCCTCGCCTCCTCCTCCACCTTCTCCCTCTCCTTCCTGGCTTCTTCCTTCGGCGTGTTCATCACCCACTTTCCCGTCTCCGCCCTCGCCCCGCCTTCGCCCCCCCCTCTCCTCGCCCCCCCCCCACCCTCGCCTCCGCCCTCAGCCCCTCTTTCAGCCTTGATTTCACCCCGCCTCTGCCCTCGCGTTCGCCTCCACCTTCATCTGCCTCCTCGCCTCCCCCCCTCGCTATGGTCCTCGCCTCCGCTCTCGCCTCTGCTCTCTCCTCCGCCCTCGCTTCCACGCGCGCCACCGCCCGCGACTCCGCCCTCGCTTCCGCCTTCGCCTTCGCCTCCGCCCTCGCCTCCGCTCTCGCCTCCGCTCTTGCCTCCGCTCCTCCGCCCGCAACTCCGCCCTCGCCTCCGCTCTCGCCCCCGCCCCCGCCCTTCTTTGCGCGCTCCTAACACTCTGATCCTGCCTAAACACCCACCCTTGGTACTTACGCTTCTACCCTTTGTACCCCACCCCATCTCCCGTTCCTTCTAAGCCTCCTCATCCATCTCCGCCCCCAGTGCTCTGTCACCACCTCCACCGCCATCTGCCGCCTCAATTGGGCGCTGTGCCGTCATTACGAATTTCCGCCGCCGCCAAGTTGCGCGAGTGAAGGCGGGCGGTGCTAGCAAGTTCTGCGGTTCCGTGTCGCCGGCGCCCGCGCGCACCGCTGGCGGCGGCGGCGGCGAAGAAACTGTCGGGCGGCGCTAGGGTTCTGGGGCTGAGATTGGGCGGCGAGCCGTCGCGTTTCTCGTTGACGTGAGGATTAGTCTTACGCCCGGCGAACGTACTTTCTGCCGTATGCTTGTACTGCACGAAGCTATTTCACGTTGTTACAGCGATTGCTTCGTTCGATGTATGCGCCTGTTTCGCGCCGCAAGTATGAAGTGTTACTGGTGCATAGGATAATGTAGCAACAGGGTTACTTGTACCTCCTGGGTTCTAACCGCAATCTTCAGAAATGTGCATTCCAGCCGTATTGCAAAGGATCGGTATTCCTTTCTTATTCTACTATTCTTCGCGAAGGCGTTGGCGGGCGATCGCCGATTGTCGCTCGTGGACGACGTTGGAAACAATAGTTCGATGCGGAGCGAAATGTAATCATGGCACATTTGAAATATCATATAGAGCCCATAGCGCGTGAAAAAAATATTGTCTGGGTAGGAAAGCAGAGACCACTGTGGTAGAGAAAATTGTCGGTTGTAATTTATGAATCATTTTAATTCAAATTTTCATTTAATGTTTTCTAAACGTTGCTGTATAAAGTATCCCTGTATTTCGATTCTACCTTATCAAAAACGAGATTCTTATTTATTTATTTATTTGAACAGTTTAATAACTCTGTGGTATCTTCCCTGTGCGTACTAACCGATAGGATCAAAAATCTCGTCCTCCAAAAAGCGGCGCAGCAACTGAACATGCAGCGGCCCCGCGCAATGGAGACGCGAGGCGGCGTTGATGCAATATGTGCGAGGCGGCGCTGGCTGCCAGGGTAAGGACTCGCCGCCGCGTGTGCGGCCGCCCTCGCACGCCCAAGTAACGAGCGCCCAAACACCGCGGAGCACGCGGCTATAATGTCGGGGCGAGGGGGCGGCGCCGCGCCGCGCCGGGTCGTGTGCGTGCATCGCCCGGGGCGACGCGCCCGAAAACAAACGCCGGCCACGCGGACAAAGGCCGCGTTGTAAGCGTCGCCGCTCCCCCCTGCCCGTCCGCCTGCCTCTATCTCTCCTTCTCCCCCTCTCTCACCACTCCTCTCTCACTCTCCTCCCATTGTCTCTCCTTTGCCTCTCTCCTCGCCCTCTCTCTTCCCACCTTCCTGTCCCTCTCTCTTCTTTCCCTCTTTCTCACTTCTCCCTCTCCTCCCTTTCTTTCTTTCCTCTCCCTCTTTCTCTTCTCCCTCTCTTTCTCTCCTCTCCCTCTCTCTTCCCTCTCTTCTTTCCCCTTATCTCCTCTCCACTCTCATCTCTTCCATCCCCCTTGCCCCCCCCTTCGCCCCCTCCCTCCGCCCACCCGTCCTCCGCCCCCCCTCCCCCGCTCGCTCGTCCGCCCACCCATCCTTACACCCGCCAGCTAGCCCCCCGCCCGTCCGAACACCCACCCACCCACCCACCCATCCATCCATCCATCCATCCAACCACCCGCTCGCCCGCCCACTCACTCACTCGCTAGCCCGCCTGCTCACCCACTCGCCTACCCACCCATCCACCTCTCTCCCGCTACCCCGGCCGCTTCTCTCTCCCAGGATCCTCTCAGTATGTTTCGATCGTGCCCACTGTATCACTCCCGCCCGTCCTAACCTCCATCGTCAACCCCCCTCCGCCCGTTATCCCGTTCGTCCTCGGCTGCTGGGAGGCTGCGGAGCGCTGCTCTTCGACGGAAAGAGCGCCCGCCGGAGGCGCAGCGACGCGGCAACGGCGCTTTGTGTTGCGTTTTCTTCCCGAACAGAGTCGTAACTCCCATCCGCTTCCCTGCTGCTTATCTCTGGCGGGTGAGCTGTAATCGGAAAATGGAATTGGAAATCTTGTGCTTTCGAACCGCAAACTCAGATTTTCCGGACATTTGTCATGACGTGTCACTCCATTTCCTCAACCAGTCTGTAATAAATCGCGCCCTTCCTTCCGAACATTCAGGATCGGAAAATAATAAGCTTCTCAATATACAGGACTTGAGGATTTTTCGAAATGTCGTTGTTCATCCGACAACTTATTACAAAATTCACGAAATGTACACTTTGCATCTTAAACAGAGTCCGGTTTGTTCGCATTTCCCGCTTTCGATAAATTGTTTTATTTCCTGAGAGTTTAGTAAAGGAGTCGGGTTTCATGCAGGTTTTCTCTTCGAAAGTCACTTTTTCATAGCCTTTCAAGCGTCGCCAGAAAGCAGCGGCGGTGGTGAATGGGCCGTAATAAATCGGAGCACTGCGTCGTCGTTTGAATATTAAAGAGGCCCCCGTGTCACTGGTTGAGTATTGAATGCGGCTTCGCCCTTCAGGTTTGTTCCCGAAGCACATTTCTAATATTCGGCCCCTGTGCAGCTGCGTAGAGAGATGAATGACTATCATACTCCTGTTGTCTTATTTACTTCGAGCATTGACCAGCGTTTTAATAAGCTCGTGCGTAGTTTGTTTTCGTTGATTTTTGTATGATGAATGTGCTTCATTTGAAGCCCGCGTCAGTCAAAATACTGAAATGAAACGGCATTTCGGTGTACTGTCATCCGATGGATTCAGGTATGGGCGAGTAGTAGTCTTTGTGTTGGTACGTGATGTGGGAGACACCGCGTAGAATTCGTGTTGTGAATTCGCACAGCAAATCGTAGAGCACAAACGTAACGAACTTATTACGTCACTGGAAAATTCAATTTAATTTAATTTAAATCCTTATACAAGAATTAAACATAGCTGAATATAAGAATAACCTGATATATAGATCTGTAGACCAAAGAGTGTATAGCAATGAAAGGTTAAAGTTTTCGTATTTATTTTATGCTATTAAACCTGCGGATACAGAGTGACTTGAACTTCAGTATATCTTAGAGAAATTTACGTCAAAATATGGCTGTCATATGGTATCTTTACTGTCTTGTATACTGCTAAATAGTATGTAATTTTAATCCTGCAATGAAAAGTGGCAATTTTTCGAAACTCGTTTATACTGGAACTCTGATCAGACCCTATCTCTGGATTCAGAGGTGATAACTTAATGATTTAAGACGTCGTCTTTGAAACCTAAATACCTAGATTCCTGCAAAATATTTTTTTGGGGTTGAAAACACGCGGCAGTGTATCACCATCCCACCACCATCATTTTCTACCCACTACACTGACACCACCATTCGTCCTACATTCGCATAACCATACGCACTACATCCACAGTTCCATATGCACTACACCTACACACACCACTACACACACACTACAACACACTTCACACACCAAAACCACTTCACGCACTAAAACAACACTACACACTAAAACATCACTACACATACGCATACCACTTCACATAAGCACACCACAACACATATGCACACTACTACACCACCGTACGAACACCATAACTCGAAACTTCATGACCATCCGCGTATCTTTACAACGGCCGCTTGCACATGACGATGCCACCACTCAGCCTTACACCTACATTACAACCTCTGACGGCTCCGGCCGTAACCTATGCTATCTTCACCTCCCTCAGCAGTGGTTCAGCCCCGCCATCCTGCCGCAAGACCCTCATCCCCCCTCCCCCGCAGGCGGCGTAAAAGGGATGGAGACGGTGCGGCGCGGCGCGGCTGATGCACGTTGGGCGCCATCCAAGGGGGAGCTAAGAATCCTCATTAGCCCCCAGATTAGATTCACTCGCGGCGCGCGGGGCGTAAACGCACGCCGCAACGCCCTACGCCGCCTCTCACCCCGCCCTCGCGCCAATCTCTCCGTCCTAATTACGCGGCGACGCAGCAGCGAGGAGGCGAAGGGTCGGGACGGAGACGGCAGCGCGGCGCGGTTAGGGGGCTGAGGAGGACGGTGGCGGGGATGGGGCGGGGTGGGATCGGTCGGGGCAACGCGGAGGGGGGCGTCGCGGTGGTGGCAGCGCGATGCGGGGTGACGCAATGTGAGGCGGTGTGGGACTATGTGGGAGGGGCGATGCGGGATGAGTGGATTCGGGGTAGGACTGTGTGTGAGGGGCTATGATGGAGAGGGGTTGCGGGGAGGGGCGTTGCGGGGATGGGCGTTGCGGGGAGGGGCGTTGCTGGGGAGGGGCGTTGCGGGGAGGGGCGTTGCGAGGAGGGGGCGTTGCGGGGATGGGCGTTGCGGGGATGGGCGTTGCGGGGATGGGCGTTGCGGGGAGGGGCGTTGCGGGGAGGGGCGTTGCGGGAAGGGGCGTTGCGGGGAGGGGCGTTGCGGGGTGGAAAGTTGCGTGGGGCGATGAGGTGAAGGGCGATGCGGCGAGGGGCGTTGTGGGGAGTGACTTTTGGGAGAGGCGGGGCGGCGTGAGGACTAGTCTTCATGGAGAGGAAGTGAAGGAGCAGCGGTGCTGGGGTGGCGATGGCACAGGGGGAGCAATGAGGTATCCCGCAGGGGGGGGGGATTAAGGTGAAGGCGCTGCCACATTGTGGCTGAGTGTCGCTCTGCAGGAGCTCGAGATGCTATTTGTTATTACGGTCATTCTGCCTCGCGGTATTGTTCAAAATGTCGGCGTGCGATGGGTCTGGTTAATGACTGTCTTCGCGAATAATGCATCTGGAAGAGGAGTGAAATATGTCCCCATTCTATGTGTTGGAATTTACGTTCTCCACGTACATTTCTCAATCTAAATTGTAATTATTGTCGTTAGAATCTACGAGATGGGATTATTTTGGGTTTCAAAATGTGGAAAAGCCAAAGAGATAAATAAATAAAACAGTTGAATTATACAAAAATATTTCCGCGATAACAAAATGAGTGTCTTTTTTTTAACATGACAACGTTTCACAAAAAATAGCATCGATACCTCATTACCATTTTAATGTCAGCAGTATTTGCATTTCAATTGTTCCATTTCAATGTTTGCCCACTAACCGAGTAATATTTTCAAAAAGCCACAGATCGTTGAAGATGGAGAAATGGGAGAAATGTGTGTTAACTCGAGTTCCATGAACGCCGCCGGTAGGTGAATGATCAGATATCAGATACATGTGAAAAAGAAAACATTCTAATTCATTACGCGATTCCAACTTTTGTGTTCCAATGAGTAAAGAAGCCAGGGCATTCGTGAGTACCACTCGTCTGTGAACTGAGTTTGCATACAAACGTTGTGGACTTTCCAGATCGCGCAATTGAATAACTTAACTCTACAAAATAGATTGAATATGAAGTAATTCGTTTATTAGAGCAAAGAATAGTGTGTGAAATCTGCATGCTTAATGTGGATTAATTTCGACTAGAAAAGTTTTATTGAACTTTTTTAATTTTTTTAAATTTAAAACTTAATTTAATTTGTTTAATATTTTATTAATTCACAAAAAATAGGTCGTTTCATAGGGTTGAGTATTGTAGGATTTTATTTGCACCAGTCTAATTTAGTCGTGTTTTGAGCCAATATGCCCTCTGACCAGGAGGTCCTAGGTTCGAGTCCCGACGGTGGCAGGATTTTCGACACTAGCTTGTCAGATAAGTCGAATTCAGTCGCTGTCTGGAGGATAATTTAGCGGCCTGCTGCTCTAATCGGTAGTTTTCCGTGGTTTCTTCAATCAACACCAAGCGAATTCCGGAACAGTACCCTAACAAACGGGCCGCGGATCGCGCGCGTTCTTTCCTTCGTCTTCCTTGTCCTATCCTCACCCCTTACACATACACACACTTACATTAATATGCACTACACTACCACACATGCCAGGAGACCGGTCGGGAGCTTAGAGCTTGTCCTAGCTGGGGCAATGCCCCGTTGGTGGGAGATACCTGGTTGAAGAAAACCCCGTTAGGTGACGATTGGTCGGTGCCGGATCTGGGCATCCAGCGGGGTAAACCTCCGCCATCTCCCGAGAAATAAACACGCATTACATTTACAGGACTAATGACCATAGTAGTTAAGTGCCCGGAATCACAATCAATTCATCAATCAGCCAATAGGGTACAGTGTGTGCGCGTGCGTGCGCGCGCGCGCAATCCCCACCTCATTTGTTGAGGAATAGTTGAGAGCGAGAGCCGCAGAACGTCCCCATTCTACTGAAGTAATCCAAGTGATAATAGCACCTTGCGCGCGGCGCGGCGCGAGGCGGGGCGGCGCGGGACGGGGCGGGGCTTATCAGTGTCGGCAGGCGCGCCGCGTGGGCGTGAGTGCTGAGCGCGGTGTGTGGAGTGTGCGCGTGCGCGAGCACCGGCAGATTAGAGGCTTCGGCGTCGGGCCTCTGCTGGGGGGCGGGCTGAGGCGCGGCAGAAAGCACCCCGCTCACCGCTCACCGCTCAACGCGCTTGTCGGGTAAATACGCGCGCGGGATTAGCTGAGCGACGACACGCACACGCCCATCTCCCTCTTCCACTGCCGCTTGTCTTGCCGCTCATCCAACCGCTGATCTCTATTCTCTCGTACTCTTATTCCCACACTCTCTCTCTTACTCTTTCACTCTCACTCAGTCCCTTTCACTCTATCACTCACTGTCACTCTCTATCTCTTACTCACTCTCTCTCACTCACTCTCACTCACTCTCACTCACTCACTCTCTCTTAATCACTCTCTCTCACTCTATCTCTCATTCACTCTCACTCTCTCTCACTCTCACTCGCTCACTCTCACTCTCTATCTCTCGCTTACTCTCACTCTCACTCTCGCTCACTCTCACTCTCTATCTCTCAGTCACGCTCTCTATCTCTCACTCTAATTCTGTATCTCTCACTCACTCTCACTCTGAAATTAAAACTGTCGCTTCCTGCCGATAGAATAGGCGGCCTTTTCTTTAGTGCTCTCTTTCATTTGTTACGTTGCTATTATGTTCCTCGGATGTCCTTCTGTCCCATATCTTCTGCATGTTTGAGACACACATTTTCATGCTGTGGCCTGAACTTATATCAAACTTTACCCCCGATACAGCCTCTAATAAGGGGACTTCCTTTTCTCGCCGATGGCTGATATTCTATGCAGCACGTTCTGTACCATAGCGAGTACTTATTCTCTGGTTTAAATGGAGCTCTAATTCCGCCCACTCATGTCAAATTATAGAAAGTTTGCATCGCATTCTTACGTGCTGCTGTTCACTCTCTCTTCTCCGCTGTTCAAATGATACTATTGCAAGTAATCATTTTTGTCGAAAGAACGTGTGACTTTTCTTTGTTTTTCTTCATTTAATATTCTGCTCCGTTTTCTCCGTGATACTTTAGTTTTTCTTTTGTAATTTGAGTAAAACAATCTGGCGAAACCAGTATTTAGTTCTAGTCTCATAGATGGAAGCGTTCATAGCACATTAGAGCATCTCTATCCGACAATAAACAAGGCCCTCTTGCCGCGTCAGTCCTCCGGCATCAAGTATGGAGTTTTGGTTTTGCGTTCAGGAAAACAAAAATCTGGAATTATATTTAAAAAGCTATTTGGCTGTGTTCTTTAAAATGGAAATAAATTATATACACATAATGAAAAAATTTTAAAAATGTAATTGATTTTAATATTTAATACCGCTTATTAATAATTATTACGATACATTGAATTCTAAAAAAATAATATTTATAGAGAAATTAGTGTACTAATGTGTTTTCCAATTAATTTTATTTCCTATGAAAATGTATTAAATACTGTAATATTAATCAACATGGAAAAATTGCTTTCGAATTATAAAGAACTGCTAAAAAATTATCTGCCAGTTTTGGACATCATGTGACATCGACACCACAAACTTCATTCTCATCATCACTGTCACTCTCCTCTTTCTCATCTTTACACCATCTTCATCTCTTCCCCATCTTAACTCCCATCTTCACCTCTTCCTCATCTTTACTCCTATCTCCAACTCTTCATCTTCACTCCCATCTCTACCTCTTCCTCACAATCACTCTCACCTCCAACTCTTCCTTATCTTCACTCCTATCTCCAACTCTTCATCTTCACTCCCATCTCTACCTCTTCCTCACAATCACTCCCATCTCTACCTCTTCCTCATAATCACTCCCATCTCCAACTCTTCCTTATCTTCACTCCCATCTCCAACTCTTCCTCATCTTCACTCCCATCTCCAACTCTTCCTCATCTTCACTCCCATCTCCAACTCTTCACCTTCACTCCCATCTCCAACTCTTCCTCATCTTCACTCCCATCTTCATCTCTTCCTCATCTTCAGTGCGTCCGCCCCCGCCGCCACGGCTCTTCCTGCGTTCCCTGCGCCCTGGGCTCCGCACGACTCCCACATTTAGCAACCTCTGGCTAATTTATTATGCCGGGGGGATGTCTGGGCGCCGCGGGAGGGTTATTCCTTTGGCGCTGCACCCGCACCGGGTCGGGGGCGGGGCCGGAGCCGGGGCGGGGCTGGGCTTTGTTTGGAAACACGTTATCCGTGGTGATTATGAGCTCCTGCGAAACGGGCTGTAATATTTCATAAATAGCTACGCGAGTAATAAAAAAGCCCCCAGCATTTTTTATTGGGAAACAAACTTGTATTCCTTTAATTTTATCATTCCGGTGGCAAAATTCGGAATTCCGGTATTAAAATGTTCGCGGCTGGAAAGCGACAGTGTCCGATTAATTCAGAAACAGCAAATCCCTTATTACACACCTGAACAGAAAAGACAACCTTCATTCTAATCTAACGTGCGCTTCGTGTGGAAAGAAAATTTCGAAAATACGACGCCACTTTCTGCATGTATGCATGTGCAATGTATGGGATACTGCTCATAGCGAGAACGTTGCATAATGAGCAGAAGACGCGTAGTTTTATTTTGTAAACAGACGAGCAAAATCGACCTGAAGGAGTACGTGAATGGCGAAGCGCGAAATGGAGTTATATGGAGCCAGTGCGCCTTATAAGGAATGAAAGCGACTTCATACTGTTTCTAGGCAATGGTTGAGAAAATTATAAACGAAGGAAATGCAATCTATATTGTACTTACCACAGAGATAGTCACAGCTTCAATCATATCAAAGCGTATTCAGGGACTAAGCACCGAATGTCAGTTGTACGGTTGCGATTGGCCGTATGCGAAAATTGACTGAGAGTTGATAGATTTTTGATATATTTTACATTGAATTATAATAGGAGTGATAATTGAAATATATGTACTGATGAATTTATAAATTGGGAGATGAATCAGGGAGCTTTAAAAAGTGTTTCTTGTATTGATTTTTGATGACCTGTAATATAGTCAATTGGTTGGTACTACATTGCGCCGTATGGAGCATGCACATGTCACGGTTGGCTTCATCTTCATTTTGTAGATAAGTAACGCAGTTTCATTACTTGGAAAGGAGATTTTGTTAATGAAATGGTAAACCAATTTAGAAGCTACGTAGAAGTTGTACGAGCCACTGATTACGTGATATATTTCGATGTTCATCGTCTATCCACCAATCGTCTTTCCTTTAGAATTTCCTAATATTGAAACAACTGAATGTATTTCATTTTCATGATATCAAACTGTACTGGAGAACGTCCATTCTGTAAATTGAAATGGATAATAATGTTTTGAACGAGGTGCAACTATGACCCAAAAGGTTTGCTGACATGAGAAAGAAATAAGCTGCGAAGTCTTCGCTTTTAAGATATCACCGACTAATTTTCTGCAGTCAAGAGAAGAAAAAAATTATATGATTGAAGCGTTAAGAAACTACAGATATATAAAAATGAATTTGAAGAATAAAACAAGTGGTGCTAAAACCGCAAGTAGTACTTTCTAGTCCGTATTTTCGCAAAATTATGCGAAAAGTACTCAAATTTTCGAACAAATGTATTTGACCTTATTTCAAAATATATATTTATGGAACGTATTTCATTAAGGAAAGAATCTATATCGTTATAATTGTAGTTGTAGGACTCCCAAATTTTGAACTTTTGCAATTATCGAAATATCAGGGTTTTCAACGAATATGAGATCTACACCATTCTCTTAAACGTCCTTCACTCTCTCCAAGAACAAAATTTTATCAAAAAGGACGGAGCCATTTTTTTGAAAATTTTGAAACTGTGCCAGGGGATTCATGCATAGTACCCTCCAGAATTAAAATATCAAGGGGCGGCGGCATCAACCAGATCGACTGGGGATTATCAATTTTGAAGAATATCAGCTGAACGGTTTAGCCGCTAGCGTTGTTCACAGTCGGACGGACGGACGGATAGACAGAGGTTTGGTCGTTATTCTTCGGTATCAAGGACCCAAAAAACATGCATTGTGGCTACACCACGAGATAGAGAATTCTTTCTAAATTTAGCAACTGGATTCATCCACTTTTTTGTTACCAGGACCAAGTAATAAGAGTTTTTTCGCGCAGATGTACACAACTTTCTCTATACTCTATAGCGAAAAAGTAATAAAATATGTTAAAAATCTGCAAGCAATTTGTAAATTTTCATTTCTATGTGTGCAAAAAGTTATGTTATAATTAGTGTCTTTATCTAGTAAATTTGAAGGCTTTTTCCGGAGCGAGGACCCATACACTATTTTGTGCTTAGAGGCCCTAGGTACCTAAATCTGGCTCTGGTGCCCATGGGGTGTGGGGTTCGCTTGGGTCCTCGTCGCCCGCAGATGCTCCGTGATCCTCCTCCAGCCTTCCATTACCAAGCGTTGTTTTTCCGCCGCCGCCGACAGACCGCGCTGGTTGTCGCCCGCGCTGGGGCGTCGCGGGTTTGGGGGAGATAACGATGCGAAAGAGGTTCTTTTTTTGCCGCACGAATGGAATTGATGAGAACGCGGCACCGCGGCTCGTAAATACACCTTGCTTTCGACGAGGGAGCGCGGAACAAAATATATTTTGTTTGGTTCGGAATTTCTGTCTGTGGGGGAATATTAACGGATTGTGAGCAGGAATGGAAATCCGTTCGACGTGTTTGAAATGAACTAGTTGTAGCGTATATTCTTTATTATGAGTAACACACGCCAGATTTTGTTGCGTTGGTACCGAACTAATAATAAATATTGTAGTTGCCTGTGCATTAATTTCCAACAGTCTTTAAATGTTGTATATAATATATATTTTATGTATTTATAAATGTAAACTAAACTGTGATTACAGGAATCTCTATTAATTACTTGAACTGAGTAATTCTGAGTGTAATATGAAATAAAAGTGTGATGTAGAATGAAATGAAATTTTAAAAACAAAAATGTAATTATTTTTTGTCTTACTAATTATTAACTCCTGGGTAACCATCATAAAAACCCTGAGTTAACATAGCGCTATTCACCGCGTACTTCTTGTGCCAAATAAGCGCTTGAGAGTTACGAGCGTACGTACTTGATGAAGAGACTCTAGCCATTTATTCCTGCTATCCTACAATCAATCCAACTTGGCTCATCCTTGTTCATTACTAGACATCGGATGTTTAGGCACTAAAAAATCGTCTTTTAGGTACCTAAAAAGGCACTGAAAAAGTCAAGAATAAGGAGAAAAAAGGCTCTGTCGTAAGTTAAGTACCTACACAATAGAAGGGAAAAAAGGCAATTTTTGTCTATATTATTTTGTAAACTTAAATGCACAAAACCAGTTCGTATATTTTAATGTAAAACTAGGTTTACATATTTACAACTCTTCTACATTTTATTCTTAATAGTTTCGATTAACCAGTAATATTTTCGTATTACCAGTAACTTTTCAAGGATCACAATTTCAAATTTGAGACGACTGGGAGACAAAATCAGTTTGAATGCGGAGAAGAATATCTAAACGATGTGACTGGCATATATTTTAGTAGTCCAACACTGGCAACACTGAAACCTTCTGGGAATTTATATTTATTTCCACTTAAAATTTCGGTTCCCTCGGCGTATTGTCAATCGTCCATGTTTTCAGATTATGGCTAGTATTTGTGAAATAGGGAAATGGAGAAAAATCAATTGGTGTACTTTCAGGAATTCTCTCGTAATTTTAAATTTCGAGACGTGAATTGAAGGTTTCGTAATGAATGGTCATCACCGATTTTTCGATATCTTAGCATTGTATATAAATATACTAAACAAAAGGCAAAAAAGTCCTAAAAAATGTATTTATGCAAAAAATAGGCATTTATGCTAAAATAAGCAAAAATAATCGTTATAAAATTCCATCAAATATCATCATTTGTCATGATTCGTGCACATATATTATCAGCCTTTAAATAAGTTCTCTAGAAAAAAATAAGCATTTCCCTAAACATCCGATGTCTATTCATTACATTTCAACACGTGTTGCTTGTTATTCGCACTGCTCATGAAACCGATCCCCTTGTCCTGGACTTTCAGATATTCCTGCCTCCTCAGACCTCGTGCTGCAGGACTACCGTTGGCCACCTGGGCGATCTTCCCGTGGTCCGCACGTAGTCCTGTGCGAGCGCGAGGGCTTCTAAGAGGCTGAATCGACCTTGCTCTATTAAGGCCCATTCACAATGCAAACATAAGCACAAGCATGGCGTTAACATAAAAGTTAGGACGTCTACAAGTGGACTCATTCACAATGCGTTCGCATAAGCATAACACGTAAGACGTTAACTTAAGAGCTTGCAAGCTTCAAGCTTCTGTGCTATGCTTATGTCAGACATAAGGAATGAACCAATCACAGTTCGTTAACTCAAAATCGAGTATCGAAGTCGATAGGCGAACTATTCGTGTCGTTTCGTGTGCTGCGTCTCATAGCCAATAGAAACTTTTATTTTGCCTGTGTTTATGTTCGACATTGTGAAAACGCCAACTCTTCGCTTGTGTTAATGTCTGTCTATATGTTATGCTTATGATTGTGATTGCATTGTGAATGGGCCTTTACCCTCGATCATGTCCGTGCTTGCGCCCGATTCGCTCGCCGAAGCGATTCTCCTGCTGCTCTAAACCAGGCCTGTCCGCCTTACCAAGATAATGGCCATTCCTGCTAGTCCTGACAAAAGCAGCGGGACGATTCAAACGAGTAAAACATTTATTCGTGTTTGTATGAAGAAAACCCAAAACATTGATCATAGAACATGATAACAGTTATAAAAATGTAGCTCCTGAATAAAAATTCTAAATTTATTTGTTTTTAGGAATACATATGTGCAATCTTCTTCAAACGTTAAAGAAGATGTTCAACAAATTCAAAATGCAATTTTTAAAAATAAAACTATTTCCGCTCTGTTAGAACGCGTTCTAATTGGAAATTATTTCAAAACGCATTTCAAGACTTGTTAGGGTCTTTTGTAATGTAGATTATTGTTCGGTAATAATTGAAATTACATTCTCAGACGAATAATTGTCGAGATGTGTGAAAATGAATTTCATCACAAAATGTTCGACTGACGGATGATGGTAATTAGTACAGATGTTGTTTATTGTGATCCTCAGTGCCTAGCCTTTGTACCCTCTCAATTGACAGTGTGTCACGGATCCGTCATCAAGACTTCCCATCGATCGCATCTTATTGAGAAAAATGAAAGTTTTTCAACGAGACTAACAGATTAATGAGAAGGACTCCGTTTAAAAATTTTACAACTTGCATCAACTTATTGAAACACTCAGAAGTTTCGCTGTAATGTCTTTAGCAAAGAATGCAAACATTTGCATAAAACCCACTAACTGTGGAACTGAGAAGCTCACGATCTTGTCTCCACGACTTCACGGAGCATTCTGCTTGTTATCTAAGGCCTTGCAATATGATTCCCCGTTGCTAGGTGGAGACAAGTGACAATTATAACCCGCTACTTTACACCTTTTCAGCCATACCTGAAATGAATAATTTTGTTGAACGGGTGATGATGTTAAAACGATGTAAACGAAGATGGAGCTATAGTAGGATGAGAGATAAGGGAAACGATGGAACCATGAAGAAACATGCAGCGAACCCGCTTTGTCCACCACAGAACATGCACTACGAGTCATGGAGATCTCAACACCGATACAGAGGTGGACGGTGATCGATGTAATCGCTCCATCGCATGTCTGATGCTCACATCAAATGGTGTATGTCCTCTGCGTTTTAACCGTTTATTGCATAGCGTTACTCGGCTGTAGCATAATGTTTTTCAGGTCATAAACGCATTCTAACGATTTAAAGAGGAACTATTTTATATTACACAAAATGTCCATCATGCGTTTATGTCATCCCATGCATTGTTAGGCGGTAAACGCGATAAGATAGCGATATGAGGTGATGGCGTCGTGAATCGAACCTTCCTAGTAACACACTCTGTTTCCGTTTATCAGAAACGAAACGCTTTTAGGAAAATATTCAAATTAAAATACGAATGATATTTATTTTTATTGACTTGCTTGATACTTATTTTACCACATAAACAATTTGAAAAAAATATTATTTTTAAATCGTGAAATATAGCACATTTTGTTGGAGGAGTATCACAATTTAATTTTGTATTTTTCTCAAGCAATATTTCTTTCCGATTTGTTTATTTTCCCCTTAATTAAAATAAATAAATAAATAAATATTATGAAAAATAATTATTGCAAGTAACAATAAAAAAATCATACAATAAAGGGTTAATTATGCACGTCGCATACCCGTGCTTTACGCCTAATGACAGCCCTGCTGTCCTCGACGCCCGCAGCCGCCTCCTCCCCTGCAACCAGTCTCCTCAGCATCGCCGCCCGTGAATTTTTCAACTGCCCACTTCAGGGGATCCTGGCGTGGAAGCACTGCAGGTCGGATGATACCTCGTCGGGGCCCAGAAATGCGCATCACAAGAAAAGTAACATTAATTTTAACAATGATTCATAATGAATTATTTACCATTTGGACTGTATAAATGCGTATAAACAACTTTCAACAAGTATTGTACTGCAGCCTCCGGGTCAATGACCCCCATCTCGATCAGGTTTTTCGTCCAGTTTCCCTGATCTATTGAGCAAATGCTGAGATGGCCCCTTGTTTTGCTTCTGGACATAAATGTAACTTCATTATCTGTGCACATCTTCTAGAATTCATTGGGAAATATAGCTATTCAAATTATCGTTTCCATGTTGTTGCGGCAGGAAGTACGTTGACGAAGGACATCATGGATAAGAGCCCAAAATTTATTGCTTATTTATCCTTGAAAATAGATTTTATTACATGAGAGCTCATTAAATTTTTAATTTTAAAAATTTATGTAGTATATGACTCAGTGTAGGGATCACAGAATTTTGAAAATGTGCACAGAATTCACTTCTGCCCATACGCAGTTTCAACTGTTCACGTCATACGCAGTCATACGCAGTTTCACGTCATACGCAGTTTCAACTGTTTTTTGACGTAAAATAAATAAATAAATAAATGGACTATGTGTCCTGTTGTAGACCCTCTGCTTATGGTTGCCAACCGTCCTCCATTTGGAAGGACAGTCCTTATTGACGTCAATTATTGTTCTCTTCGCCCTCCTTTGAATTTTAAATATTCTCTTTCAGTAAATTTTTAACTTTTGTTGTCATTTATTTTATCACATGACAAACATCTGCTACTTGCATCGTTTATTATTTCATTTAGAATAGTAAACATGAATATCCTTTTTCTGATCGCTGACACGCGCATATGAGAGTGTCTCTGTCTTCTCCTGTATTTTGTGAACGAATCTTTTCAGTTGAATCGCAAATGGAGAAAAGAAAGAAATTCAGCTGATGTTAGTTTAAATTAAACATTTATAAAAAGACGTGTTGATGGGTATTTTTTCTTGTTTTTTTTTTTGCTTGTTGAGTGCCTTCCCTTTCACATAAACATTGTTGGCAACACTGCACTGCTCTGAACTTGGACGGAGGCGCCGCGCCGTTGCGCAGTGACATGAAATAGGCGACAGGGCGCGCTCAGGAAGAATCTTACACCGTGGGAAGAAGTAGCACGATCCGTGACAAAACACGTGAAAGCGGATGCTTTTTATAAGACTGTTTATCTCACTGTATATTCTTACACCGCCTTTTGAGTAATGCAATGTGGCGTGCGGTGGCGTGTAGTTAGGTGAGGCAGTTGGTGTGAGGACACACGCTGGGGTGGAACAGCGTGAGGAGATTAGAGTCTTCAAAACGTACGATTTGATGTGAATCGGCATGAAGACTGCTGTGGTAGCAACGGATTAATGAGATGACGTGAGGAGATGTGAAAAAATATTATGTGGGTCGTCATTATTATATGTAACGATGTTTGGCAATGTGGCGACGTGTAGTGATGTGTGCGAAGGTGTGGCGAATTGTAGCAAATTGTGGCGAGGTGTGGCGACGTGTGGCGACGTGTGACGATGCATGGCGAGATGTACCAACGTGTGCGAGGAGTAACAACAAAATTTGCATTTGTACAAAAAGGTTTGATTCAGGAAATTCTGTTTTTAAGTGAGACCTGGTATAACTTTTGAATGTAGTAAAGTAGAATACAAAACGTGCAGATTATATATAATTATAATGAAGAGAAACAAATTTGTTTATTCGTGCCTATACAATGTGTAGCGAGATGTAACAACGTGTGGCTAAGCAACATGTGGCGGCGTGTGGTGTCGTGTGACCACGTGTGGTGTGGCTGCGTGTGGTGTCGGGTAGCCACGTGTGGTGTGGCAACATGTGGTGGTGTGTGGCCATGGGTGGTGTGGCGGCGTGTGGTGTCATGTGACGACGTGTGGTGTGGCTGCATGTGGTGTCGGGTAGCCACGTGTGGTGTGGCAACGTGTGGTGTCGTGTAGCTACGTGTGGTGTGACGACGTGTGGTGTCGTGTGGCCATGTGTGATGTTGCGACGTGTAGTGTCTTGTGGCCATGTGTGGTGTGGCGACGTGTGGTGTCATGTAACCACGTGTGGAGTGACGACGTGTGGTGTCGTGTAGCCACGTGTGGTGTGGCGACGTGTGGTGTCGGGTAGCCACGTGTGGTGTGGCAACGTGTGGTGTCGTGTAGCCACGTGTGGTGTGGCAACATGTGGTGGTGTGTGGCCATGGGTGGTGTGGCGGCGTGTGGTGTCATGTGACTACGTGTGGTGTGGCTGCGTGTGGTGTTAGGTAGCCACGTGTGGTGTGGCAACGTGTGGTGTCGTGTAGCTACGTGTGGTGTGACGACGTGTGGTGTCGTGTGGCCATGTGTGATGTTGCGACGTGTAGTGTCTTGTGGCCATGTGTGGTGTGGCGACGTGTGGGGTCGCGTGGTGTCATGTAACCACGTGTGGTGTGACGACGTGTGGTGTCGTGTAGCCACGTGTGGTGTGGCGACGTGTGGTGTCGTAGCCACGTGTGTTGTCGTGTGGCCGTGTGTGGTGTCGTGCTGCCGCTTCGGAGTAGCGGAGTGCGCTAGACGGCACGGCAAGATGGGGCACGCGCTCGGAGCGGCTATGGACCATGAACGTGATGGCGGAGGCCTTGATCGTGGCATTTCGTAACCGCTTTGACCCACAAAAAAACGTTTTGCCGCGAAGTGTGTAATATGGAAACAATGCCACGGAATCAAAATTATGCAAACATGACTTCTGCCACTTTCGTGAGGACGACAATTGATCACGATCTCTTTATTGCTGCATTTATTAACATAAATCATTTTCTGCTGGATTTTAGTTGTTATTAACCGCAAAAGCAAAATGTTACATCAGGTATTTTATATTTAATTCCACCGCATGGAAATCACTTTCTGTAGACAAACATAATCTTACTAAAAACCACTACTTAATATAAGGACAACATACGACAATAGTGTGAAGTTATGTATGTCACTAATTGACGCCTTGTTTCTTTCTGGGTAGATGGTACTATATTTTCCTAACAAACAAGGACATCAGGTAGTCTGTAGTGTTTTTTTCTGAACGAAATAGAGCTTTTATGTACACTCATTTAAATTTCTCACTTATAAGTTTCTGACTTGAAGGTCATGTAGCAACCATTGTGGCACAACAGCCTAAGCCAGAATACTTTGAGAATTCCTTCACAATTGTTGATCAGCATGAGAATACACAACGCATGTGATGGCAGGTAAATAACTAAGGCTTTCAAACTGATATGTGTTCCAGGTGCTCCTCTTAGCTTAATACCCACTGTGCTCTCAAGAAAGCGACGAAAATAAATTATGTTACTGTTGTATACTTACTCAGTAGACCTCTTTTATTCTCAGGCATTTCCTTTGACATGCCTTATTACATAAAGCCAAGCTTCGGGAGAAAGGAATATTTATGAACATAAGAACGTATTAGCCACGGACATAAGAGTAGAGGGATTGCGAGGCTTCCTCGAGAGTTTCCGATCTGAGAGAGAACCTATTAAGGGCACTCTGAATGAGTTCTTGAGTAGCATATTTGTACATTTGGGAGAATGGACGTAAAACAAAGAAACACAGTGAAAACGAAAGGCCTTCAACATTTGTAAGTATATATTTTCGTACTCTAACATGATATATTTTTAATAAGTAGCCTAATTGATAAAAAAAAGTCGAATTAAATGGCTTTAAGATGTGGATCTTATCTCCCCAAAACCTCACTCTGATCTTTAAGAAAACATTCCATCGCGAACAGGGACTTCAAGCTGCATTTTAAAGTGCCGTAGCAGGACTGTTATCCTGTGGGAGGGTTCTCTGCGGCATTATTTGTCCTCGCTTAAAATACTTTTTCCGCGTCTGTGCTCATTCACAACTTGGTCGATGATCATTCGCCGTCCGCAAGGAATTTTCTACACTGCGAACGGCCGGAAGGAAATTCTTGTGAATTGCTTTCAGAGTACAGGAAGCCCCGCATGTAATTATGAACTCACAAATTTATTTAAACGATACCACCATCTCACTTTTTATGACACGATTCACTCTCGGCACAGCCATCTCAATACTTGGGTGATGAGCTCAAAAATACGCTTTTGCACTGTGATTATTAATGAGAAAGTTCCAAGGAGTCGTAGTGTATTAACTCAGAAAGATACATTGTATTTATCTACTGACGAACTATTTACTGTTACTGTTGACACCCACGTCAATCTTCAGACTATAGAAAGTGAAATTGACTTTAACTCTCTGCTGTTTTTACTTAACATATTACTTCTTCTTGGTGTTATATCTAATTTGCATTTTGGAACATGCCACTTTTCTTCTTTAACGTGTATTTCAATTATGATTTGTGAAGTGATGATTGGGATGATGCGGCCAAGTACACAGAGTCTTCTGTTGGGAGCCGCAGCAATCACAAGACAGACAGCGGCGGTTCCCACGCTGAATTCAGTTCAGTACAACCAACTGTCGGAACCGATAGCCGGGGGCATGGCCCGCCGACCGCGCGTGCGGCCGCCCAGCCGCCTGCACTTCGCCGCGTGCACTTCGCCTTGTAGGGCGTTGCGCTGCCGCGGCACAGAGCGGCCCTTGTGCACCGCACGCGCTCTCGCCCGCCCCCTCCCCCCCGCCCACCCCCCGCTCTGTCATGCCTTCTCACTCGCACCCACCCACCCACCCGCCCGCTCCGTCCCGCCTGCCCCAACGCTCCGACCCCATGGACGCATGCCCGCCTGCCCACCCGCACTGGCCGCTCTGCCCGCCCGCCTGCCCGCCCGCTCGCCCGCCCGCCCGCCCGGCCCGCCCCGCCCGCCCGGCCAGCCCCGCCCGCCCGGCCCGCCCCGCCCGCCCGGCCCGCTCCTCCTGGCCCGCCCTTCCCGCTCCGCCCGCCCAGCCCGCTCCGCCCACCACCCCACCCTGTCTGCCCTGCTGCCCCGCCCGCCCCTCCCACTGCCCTAAGCCCGCCGCCCCGCCCCACCCCGCTCCCCTCCCCCCCCTGCATGCCCACCCGCCCACGCTCGCTCGCCCGCTCACGCCCGCCCACCTGCCCTCTCACTCGCCCTCTCACGCCCACTCGCTCGCTCCCCGCTCCCCCCGCTCACCCTCCGCTCACCCCTGCCCGTCCACCCGCTCACGCCCGCCCCGCCCCCTGCCCGCCCCCCTCCCAGTGCCCAACCACTCCCTGCCACCGTAGCCGACCGCCCGTTCCCTACCTCCGCTCCCTCCCGCCCACTCCTCGTTCCGCCTCGGCTTGCCTCCTCCCCGTCTCCGCTCCCTTCCCCCTCTCCCCCTACCTCCACCCCCGCGTGACCTCCTGCCCCGAATCGGGTGTTGACCCCGCGCTGCGGCAGCTGCGCTTCCGGCGCTCGCACGCGGCGCTCCATCCGCTGCAGGTGATCGCGCCTTCAAGGCCACGCCCCCTCGCGCGGTAGTTCTGCCACGCGCACACTCGCTCACGCACTTTTACGTTACCAGCGAGGGGGCGAATTGGCCATTTTCTCCACAAAGGGGGCTTTCAACGCTCCAAGAGAGGACGAATCTAACAATTAATGAGTGAATATTCGCTTACGCAACGCTGAATGAATGCATCCTAACAATACACACGGAAATGCTTTCTTGACCACATTCATTATTTTGAACGTTGCAAATCTTAATTGGGCATTATAAACGAGGTTCGTATTGTGAATTAATAGTATTATTCCTGGAGATAATTCATTAATTTATTAAATAATATTTTCAGCAGCAGTTATCAAATTCTAAGAGGGGGCAATACCCGATCACTCGACAATTCGCACCATGATATCAACTCCTCATTGGAACTGCGGCTAAAAATACAGGATTCAAGGACGGGAGCGCTAATGTCGCCCGGTAGGACTTTGCATAACCTTTGCGAGCTTTTCACGATAGAAATTTAGTGCATTTGTGGAAAATACGAAATACGTGGAATCAAGTAATTATAGTGATATTATGTTCATGACCTTTTGCCTGTAATTGCATTCCGCCAGGCCACGTCTGACCCACGCGCTATCTCAGTAACTGGGCAACCATCTCTTTTACTTGCTGCAAGAATGTGCTAGAGTATAGCGCGCCATTCTTAAACGTTACCACCAGTTTATATGGGAATTGAAAGGCCCTGTTCATTAGCATTAAATGAATTTTGTCGTGTGGAAGTGTTAGTTAGACTTTAAATATTTATTGTAATCCTTAGTTCCAAAGCCCATTTTCAGACGTAACTGAGATGGATGGTTTTATTAATGGGATTTGGGGAATGGGAATAGGCGATCTTGTATGAATGATGTGTAATATGATACGATATGAATGATGATGTAGCAATGGTTAAGTGAACCTCCTCCGTCAGGGTGTTGAAACAGGAGCGTCCCGAAAAATCTGCTGCCAACCCGCTTTGTTCGCCACAAATTTCACAGGAAATCAGCGGCATTTGAACACTAGTACCGTGACGTGTGTGGTCTGACCACTACACCACGACGCGGAACAGTATTAGCTCTCAGTGCAATCACAGCAGTTGATGTGATTTCTATTCCAAGCCAATGTGATTTCCTGCGTCTGTTTCATCTCGCAATCAAATTGTGTCATCGCCATCCCTGCACCGATTTTACTTTATCCCCATCACTGCTTGCTTCCGCCCCTCCTCAACGGCCGACCCCTATTCACCCCGCCGGTCTCTGTTTTGCATCCGCCTTTTTCTCTTCGACAGCGCACCCTCATAGTGCAGCATTATCCCCAGAGAGACCTCCCGCATTCTTCCGCCATCCTAACTGCGTCCTCCCCTCGCTTCTCTTGGGTCTCGCTTCCACCCCCACTCACGCACAAGACATGCCTCTGCCGACGTCAACCCCTTCGCCTTTGCCTATTCACTCTGCTTTCACGTCTGCCTCCGCTCCGATTTACTCGTCCTCCTTCACGGATCACTTCTCGGACCCTGCGCCACCCCACCGACGATACCGCTTACGTACTCGCTTATTTCCCTATTTCCGCCTCTGCCTCAGCGTGCGTCTCCGAAGGCTGCACGCGAAGCGGTCTGCGCCCCGACAGCTGATTTCCCGCGAGGCGCCGTCCCCGCCGCCCCCACCTCCCAAGCCGTACCCGTCGCCCCCACGGCCCCCGCCGCCCCGCCGCCCCACCGCCCCGCTGCACCCGCCTCCTCCGCTGCTCTCGCCGCCCCGCCGCCCCGCCGCCCCGCCGCCCCTCCGCCCCGCCGCCCCGCCGCCCCGCCGCCCCGCCGCCCGCCTCCCCCGCTGCTCTCGCCGCCCCACCGCGCCCGTCGCCCTCACCGCCTCCGCTGCCCACGCCACCCACAATACACCCGCTGCCCCACCGTCCCCACTCCACGCCGCGCCCGTTGCACGTACCACCTCCGCCGATACCGCCTCCACCGCTCCCGCTGCCCCTGTTACCCCGCCGCGCCGCCGCCCCCGTTGCCCCCACCGCGCCCGTCACCCCCGACACCCCTGCCGCCCCCACTGCCCCCACCTTGCCCGTCGCCCCAACCGCCCCCGCCGCCCCGCCGTCCCTGCCGACCTCGCCATCGCCGTCCCAGCCGCCCCCACCGGAAATTGGGCGGCGCTTTGAGCGGCGACGGAGGCGCAGTGGATTCGTTTCCGGCGCGGCGCTGTTCGCGCGTCTTTTTAATTCGGGGCTTCCCCTCCGCCTCCCCTTCCCCATCGGATCTGGGTCGCCTGCAGTCTCCGTGACCTTTCTGGCCGCTGCGCCGAGGGCAGCTCTTGCGAACGTTTTTGCCAAGGTCTCGTGCTAATCCTTTCCATGCCTCAAGAACTTGCCACGGGTTTGGGATGGATGCGAAAAAAATCATTCAAACAAAATCGCAAAGTTATGTATTATATAATTACTTCTTACACTTACTTCTTGCCCTTGCCCTTATTCCTTGTTTTGGATTGATATATTCGACGAAACAATAAATATACATTACGCCAACGTGTTTGAGTCCATCAAGTACATAATAGCATGTGTGTATGCACGTTTCTCTCAAAGTAAAAAAAACGCTTCGTTGTTTGTGAAATTGTTAAATGAATGCAAAAGTATAAGAAATTTGCTTTGGTGGTTTTGTAAATCGACTACGTTTGCATACCGCATATTATGTTTATATTATTGTTTTGTTGTGTTGATGATATTGTTGTTGATAATATTGATTTTTGATGTGTTTTTTCAATTATTGAAATAAACGTTTTAATTTATTTTAACACAAACTAACGACAATTATTGCAATTAATGGAATATCGCATCGTTATATTTATTTGATCTTATAAAGTCTTCCATTATTAATTTCTTCGCGCAAAAATAGGCCTAAAAAATTCCTTTTGAATTGTGATGAACACATTGTTTATTCCAATGAAGCACTGAGAGTAGAGTAACTTTGTAACGATTTTTTGACGTTGGAAGTCACCTCAAAAAAAAAAAAAAACCTTAAGAATTATGGGCTTTGTATTTTTTGAAGAGCACAAAATGTTATCAACAAGAGTCCTCCGATTATAATGCCGACGAACCATGTTATAGTGGTGTCTATAAACTTTCCTTGCAGGGTTGGCTGAAAGTGTGTGAATGGGAAGATATTTTTACTAACAGTTCCCGCAAACTGATAAAATGTTCTGCGAAAGGAAAATGTTTTCCTCTCTTGGTGGTTTCCTTTGAATTATGTAATAGTTATTCTGCCCGTAATAAAAATATTCATTATCAAGTATTACGAATAGAGAAATGACGTTTACTTATTACTCCTAAGGGAAATAAAAATCACGGAAAGTGAATATAGTTGGTTCTAGAAATCTAATCCAAGTAGTAGTATCATCGCCTTCAAGTACTTATCTTGTATGGGGAATTTGCCACAGTTGGGATTCAAATATAAGATCTGGAACCTTTAGAAGAAGATTAAAATTTTACACGAACTGTGTAGAAAATAAACTTCCACTCCGCTTTCCCTAAAATTTGATTGACATCTGTGT